>PVJH01012844.1:0-47433 GCA_004026705.1 Nesogale talazaci | reverse complement strand
TCAGTGTCTCGGCTGCAATATGGGGGGGGCCTGTCACCATTGCCTCTGGTGCTTGGGATTTGGGGATTCCTCCAGGTTCTATGGGGGCCCTCTATGCTCCCCCTGCACTCAGGTAATCAAAGGAGTGCGGAGACCAGAGTGGAGTAGGGGGAGGGCTGGCCAAGGACAGCCCCAGCGGGCATTCCTTCCTCTGAAAGGGGCCCGGATGCAGCCCGCCCCACTCCTAGCACAGAAACAAAAGGCCTTGTGGAGTTTCAGAGCAAGGCGCTAGGCAGGAGGCCGATGTGGGCGCCCACAGAGATGGCCATGGGGCTTGCAGTGGAGATGGCCGGTGACTGGAAGCTGTCCCCATCCATCAGTCATCCGTGACAGCTCCCAGGGTCCCTCGGCCCCCTGTGGCCTGGCCAGCTGACTGCCTCTGACTGTGCTGGGCCGCCCACAACTCCACCTAGTGACTCCAGCCTGGTGACCTGGATAATGGAGCCGCCTTGAGAGTCCAGCCGCTGTGACAGACACATGACAGGCTGACGCCACTCAAAGACTCCTCGGCTGGGCCCTCAGCCCCCGGTCTCCCAGTGATCAGAGAGAGAAGACACTTGTCACCTGCAAATAGCCTCCTCAAGGGGTTAGCCAGACCTGAGGAAGAATAAGTCTGAGTTCACCCAGAGGCCCTGCGAAAGAAAGGCCTGGAGAGCTCCTGAAAAGTTAGCCTAGAAAGCACAGTTCTAGTCCACAGGGGTCACAGGGGACCCAAGGACAACCCACACTCTAGACTGGTGTGGGGGCAGAAGACAGGAAGGCAAGCACCAGCCACTCCCACGTTCCAACCCCACTTCTGCTCATCCTGGCCATGGGACCCAGGGAAAGTCACTTCCCATCGCCCCCTCTGTCCCCTCCTTTCAAGAGGGGGTGGTAACAAGTAAATGACATCCTATGGGTATGACTCCTGCCCAGGGCCTGGTCTAGAGCAAGTGTCTGTCGAAGAAGGAGCTATTGAGCTTCTGCCAGGGCCACGTGGCCTCACGGTGAGGGCAGCATGTGAGCAACAGTGACCCTGTCCCACCAGACTTGAAACCACTGCCCAGGGATGAGGCCACGGTCAGCATAGTCAGTGCAGGGAGGACAACAGCAAAACAGTGCTGGAGATGGGACCTGGAAGAGCACTCTCTGCCAAGAGAACAGCAAGTGGGGGTGCTCAGAGTCAGGGCCAAGCAGGAGTGTTGGGTGGCACAAAGGAGTGGGCAAGGGTATGGGGAGAGAGACAGGGCAGTATCATGTCGTGGTTAGACTCAAAGGACTCTCCTGCCCCCCTTTTGTCTCAGGAAGTCCTTGGGGAAACAGCCTGCCCTCTCTGGTCTCCAGGCCCATGTCTAGTACAGAGGAACAGGGCTGGCATGTGCCTTCTGGAGATGGAGACATGGGATGAGGGGCTCGGGACAGCCCCGGGCTCAAGCCAACACCAGTCCCTGCCTTCTCTACTTCTATCCCGGTGGCCATCAGCAGGTCCCTCAGTAAGTCCTTGGATGGATAGTGCTGGGTTTCTGTGGTCAGGTGTTTTGATTTTAGCAAAGATGCCAGTGGTGGCGGGGTGGGGGTGGCGGTGGGGGTATCAGCTGCTTGGAAGAATAAACCCAGCTTGGGTGGTACGGGCGAAGAGGATCGGGACCTGCTTCCACGGCCATCTTCCCGAAGGTGATTGGATGCATGGTGACATATTCATATCCCAGAGTCCTCCATCATGGTGAGCGCGTGTCCACTGGGGCGTCTCGAATCAACAAGGATCAGCTTCAAAAGTACAGGTCAAGCCAAACAGAAAAGGCAGCGCGGGATCTGCATATGGGACCCTTGCATGATAGGAAGCGCTCACACGCCTGGACGGCCATGAAGGCAGCACATGTGAGCTGGGGGACAGGAGCAACTGACCACTCGGGTGAGCCGGTCTCCTGGGGGGCCGGCCAGCTGCACCCTCCCTCCCGGCTGCATGGGCTCCTTCTGATAGCTGACATGCCGGTCTCACCAGCTTCTCCATTGTCAGCCTGCCTTTTGCCGGAGTGGACGCCCCAGGAGGGCAGGAACCCTTCTGCACAGCTTCCCCCGGGGCCTACAACTCAACTCACTGCCACCGAGGAGCACAGCTGGCGCCGTGGTTCCTCATTGGGCTGCGAGCCCCAAAGTCACCAGTTCGAAACCACGAGTCGGTCTTCGGGAAAGAGATGAAGTTTTTGACTCCCATAAAGATTTGTCCTCTCAGAAACCCACAGGGGCAGGGCTGCCCTGTCCTATGGGGTGCTAGGAGGACTTACTATAGTCCTCCGAAAAACCAACTTACAGTGACCCTATCAGACAGAGTAGCCCTGCCCCTGGGGGGTTCCAAGACTGCAATAGCCTCCTAGTTCTACCTCAGAGCAGTTGGCTGGCTATGAACTGCTGACCTTGTGATTAGCAGCTCAACACGTGCCTCATCCACTACCCATAGTAAATGCTCAAGAAACACCATGGCTTTAATAGAAGGGGGGGGGGGGGAAGATGGGTCTTTCTACTCCCGTGAGGAGTTAGAGCCTCAGAACCTGCCCTCGAGGCTTCCCCCCTGCCCTAGGGGGCCACTGTGACCAGCATGGACTTGATGGCAGAAGGCAGGAGGAGAGCAGGGCTGGAGATGCCGGAGAGAGGGAGGAGGAGGCAGAAAGGGGACCTGGGGAGGAGGAAAGAAGAGAAGGGAGGAAGAGGAGAGGGGAAGCTATAGGCGGGGAGAGAACATGTGATTCTGAAAAGCCGGCATTTCTGGGAAAAGCACGGGGGTCTTCATTTACACAGGAAATACCATGAGTGCCCTCCCGCCCCCGCCCCCATCCTCAGAAACCAGAGCTTGGAATGAGGGACAGGAGAAGGGCTGCTCCCTCCCTCCCCTCTGACCCCAGGGCCCGACTCTGTGACCCCCACACTCCTGCCTGGGGAGGGATTCCTGATCCCCACTCCATCGCCAGCCTCTGGTGCAGGGTGATACTGGTGCAGCAGAGGGGTGCAGGGTGAGGGGTGGGGGATCACCGAGGGGCAACAAGACAGCTTGTCTATACTAACCAGCCTCTCGTGCCCAGCCAAGAGGACTGAGAAACGAGTACAGCAAGTGGGGGGCTGTAGCCATGCCCCTCAAGACCCCCAGGCCCACTTATTCCTGCAATACCAGATATCCTGTGTGCCCAGACCTGCCTGGCTCCTAGGGATAACCACACACACACACACACACACGCACACGCACACACCAGCACCACCTAATTCTGTGTTTTCTGGTGCCCACTTTTCTCCATTCCAGCGCTCCTCTCACTCTCTGGACACCAGGGTAGTAGGCACCTGGATGTCCTCCCTAGGTCCACTCTGACCTTCCAAACCCTCTCCTCATGCTATGTCCCACTCTGCAGACATTTCCTCCTGCAAGGTTTCTGCATGGCCCACCAGACTGAGACTAAGCCTGGCCGGAGGCTCAGCTCTCACCCATCCCACAACTCCCCACACTCTCGCCTGCAACCAAAGAGCAGGCTCCTTGGGGGCCTTCTGAGCCTTGACTCCTTTTGCTTCTTCCCGTGCCACCCTCCCCTTCTCCCCACTCCTCCCCAGATCTCCACCTCCTCTTCTCCAACAGCTGTCAGAAACTCTAGGCTGGCTTCCTCCACCTCTACCACCTCCATCTCTACCACTTCTATCACCACCTCTACCTCTTCCACTTCCACCTCTACCACCTCCTCCACCTCCACCTCCACCTCCACCACCTCCACCTCCACCACCTCCACCACCACCACCTCCACCACCACCACCTCCACCACCACCACCTCCACCTCCACCACCACCACCTCCACCTCCACCACCACCACCACCACCACCACCACCACCACCACCACCACCACCACCACCACCACCACCACCACCACCACCTCCACCTCCACCACCTCCACCTCCACCTCTACGTCCACCTCCACCTCTACCACTACCTACATTGTCACCACCACCACCTAGACCACCACTGCCACCACCAAAAAACCTGCCCGCATTTCCCATGCTGGACCCAGTGCCTCTAGATGTTCTCATAGCCCCTGGGTTTCTGGAGACAAAGCCAGGGACACATAGAGTTGGAGACACTCTGGACAAGAAGCCTGTTTATGCATAGCTGTCTCTCCAGTTTGTGGCCTGGGGCAGGGGGCTATCTTAATCCCCTGCCCCATCCCCACCCACCAAATGTGCCAGAATCTGTTTCAAAGTCTAGGAGTGGAAGCCAACAGGCATGTGTTGTGAATTTGTCCCACTGCCACGTGAGTGTGCTGCTCTGAGACTGGAAGCTTCGCCCTGGGTCTCAGACAACCAGCAGGGCCAGCAGAGTTTCCGGACTACAACAGACTAGGAAGAAAGATCTGGTGACTGGCTCTCCAAAACCAGCGATGGCAGCAGCACAGCGTCCATCTCTTCAGAGAAGCAGGAGGGCCCCCAAGGACAGGGGCAATTAGCACTTTGTTCTGTTACACCAACTCCATAGTTGTCCACAGCCACAGCAGGGACAAAGGGAGGGCAAAGTCATCTTTCCTTGAGGCCCCTACCCTCAAGTCCCTTGTTGTGGACAATAAAGACCTGGGGGGTTATTGTCTGTGCTAGGTTCCTGGCCAAGCCCCACCCTCACCCCTGCCTCCCCTGCCAGGTAAAGTGAATGCGATAAAGCTGATAAAATGGCATTAAAATTCTCCTCTGCCCGACTCACCCACCGGCAGCAAGGAACTGAGGGCCTTTAATCTTGAGAGCCATGAAATAGAGGCAGGCAGGCGGCCAGTGTGACTGGAAGGAACTAGGAGGGAGAGGACGGACGGCAGGCCCATAAATTGCCCAGGAGCCGCTGTCCTTGGGGGTCAGCCCAGAGGAGGTGGGCTCCCCCCGGGCTCCCAGAGGATTCAGAAGGAAAAGAGAAAGCGAGAGGGCTGTGGGTGTCCAGGAAGGGGCTGGCCCAGAAGAAACACACACAGAGACACACACAGATACATGCAGGCACACTCACACAAGCACACAGGCACACACATACAGGTACACACAGACATCCCCACACAAGCATACACGCTGGCCCACACAGGCACACACATACAGGTACACAAAGACACCCATAGGCACACATGCAGGAACATGCAGGCACACCAGTCACATACATACAGGTACACACAGACACACACAGGAACATGCAGGCACACACAGGCACACACACATACAGGTATACACATACTCATTCCTCCTGCCCTTCCTGCCCTCCACCCCTACCCCTGTGCAGTTGGACCTGGAAAGGACGTCTGGAGTTTGCTGATCTTCTATCCACATGCACACTGCACTGAGTCCTGGTGGCCCGGTGAAAGCACCGCCACAAGCCCCCATCCACTCCGCGGGAGAAAGCCCTGGCAGAGCCAGATTCTGTAAAGAAGAAGGTGGTCTGGGGAACGCTGGGGGTGCTCCTTCCCACAGAGCCTCCAGAAGAGGGAATTGGCACTATGGTGCTCAATGGCAGTCCTGGGAGGAAAGTATTTTCGGGGTTCTCCTCAACCCTCAACCACACACAAGTACACACACTCAAGGGTGGTGGGTTGTGGGGGAGAGGGGCTCATCCACAGTCAAAGAGCTCATGAGGGGCCCCTCAGAGAGGCAGGCAGCGTCCAGAGCAATCAGAGAAGTTTCCGTGGAAAGCACAGGGGCTGTTTAAATGGCATTTCTACCCTTTTCCATCCTCTGTCTTCTTTGAACAGCTGCCCCTCGACAACCCACAAAACCACACCCTGCCAACCACTCGTCGCTGACTCCTAGAGCTCAGTAGGACAGAACAGCACTGCCCCTTTGGGCTTCCAGGCTGTAAATCTCTGGAAAAAGAGAGCCACAGCTTACTCCCCCAGAGGGGCTGCTAGGTTCGAACCACTGACCTGATGACTAGCACTTCGATGTGTCACCCATTGAGCCCTCAGGGTTTCCACCTTCAAGGCAAGCCTCACTGCCATTCTTCAAGCCTTTTCCAATCCTCATGTCCCTATAGAACAAGGCAGATCTGCCCCCGGGAGTTTCTGAGATCATAACTCTTTTTTTGTGGGGGGGTTTTGTTTTTTGTTTTTTTGGGCATCACTGATCTCTGGTAGTGGGAGTAGGAGGCCCAGTCCCACTGCTGGAATTGAACCTCCGTCCCAGTGGGCCGCAGTCCCGCGCACAACCACTACGCCACCGGGGCTCAGCCCGAGATCGTAACTTTCTCTTTCACCCGAGGCGCTACTGGTGGGTTTGAACAGCTGACCTGGGGGTTATCAGCCCAATGCACAGCCCACTAAATCACTAGGACTGCTCCCAGAATGAGAAGGCAGACGTGAACCGTGGCCTTGAGCCAGATGTCTCCAGCTACGTGCCGTGCCCCTGGGTTGGCTTTGGCACATACTGTCTGCTGTGGCCAACGAGATTGACCCTCCATTTCGGCCACAGGAAATTCCCATGAACAAGGTATCTGTGTGTTGACAGCAACCCCGTGGGGGCAATATTAAGTAGATAATACAGGGAGGATAGCCTATGATCACCAGGACTGGTGGGATCGCAGAATACTGGAGAACTCTGAGATCATCCATGTTTGTGGACTCCTAGAACCCAGAGCTCAAACCCCACTGACCATGTCGACTCGTGACGGAGTAAAACCCAAGGCAAATATCAAGCTATTTGCTGTTGAATTGCTCAGGGCAATTCTGTGGGTGTCAGAACAGAAATGTTGAGATTTCAAAACAAGATCCCCAGGCAGACCTGTCTTCTGAGGTGTGTCTTAGCAACCAAAAGACCATGCCCCACCCAGGGGCTCCCAGGTTAAGTCCAGAGTGCAGGAATTTGGCTTGCACGTGCCTGGGTGTATTCCCATGCCTCGAACGGAGCCTGATACACAGCAGATGCTCTATAAATACTTGTTAATGCAGGTGGGGGCCGTTGAATGCAGGACCTTGAACTGCATGACAACTCTCATGAGAGCTGGCCACCAACAGCGTCCTTTCTTTGAGATTCAAAAACCTTGGGATCTCCGAGTCCCTCTGGTTTCTGAACTTGGACAAGACCTGATTGTAGGGACTCTGGGCTGCTCAGGTGCCAAGAGACTTGACCCTTATTGGTCTGCGGAGTCATGGTTCCCCAGGTCCTCGAAGATCTGGCTGGGACGAGGCAATTACTGGATGCTTCTACAAGTGTGGCTGTGTGGTTGTATGATCTCGGAGGCAGCTGTCCGGGGATGATGGGGACGGTTACTCTGACTGCTTCTGAGAAAGGGGGGCTGGGAGAGAGAAGCAACTCAAATAGAGAGGGAGGAGACAAACTGAGAGCGGGAACGGAGTGGGAGAAAAGGACGGGAAGGAAAAGGAGACAAAGAAGAGGAGAGGATGATGAAGAGAACCAAAGAAAGGAAGACAGGTCCCCACTCCCCACCCAATCTCGTGGAGCACTCCTCCCTGTCCTCAACCAGGACAAGGGTACAGGCCACCCTGCTCCCCACAACCCATGGGTCCCCTCCAAAGCAGGTCTTCCTTCTTCAGGCCTGCTGTGATGGGCCAGTCATCTAGCAATGGACTCTAGCATGCTGCCTCAGGAAAGGGGTGCTGATGACGGTGATTCTGAGAGCACTCTTGACTGAGCTCTTGGATGGACCAGGCACCCCCTTAGGAAACCATCTCCTCTTGTGAATCTCACAGTGGCCTATTCTCCGGGAGGACGGAGGGTGGTACAGCAAGATAGCCCATGTTGGCCGGGTCTAATCAAAGGAGCCCTGATGGAGTAGTCGTTTGCTATTGAACTGCTAACCGAGATCTACTGTTTGAAACCGCCGGCTGTTCCTTAGGAGGAAGATGGCGTATTCTACTCCCAGAAAGAGTTACAGTCTCAGAAACCCAGAGGGGCAGTTCTACCCTGCACTGTAGGGGTGCGTGATTGAGAATGACAGTGATTTGTTGTTGTTGTTGTTGTTGTTGTTGTTAAGATGTGAAGTTAGTGTACGAACAAATCAGTGGGTAGGTGGTAGATGTGTGGATCATTGAATGGCTGGTGGTTGGGTAAGTGGGCGACTGGATGGTGGCTGGCTGGATGTGTGTGTGAGTGAGTGGATTAATGGATGGGTGGTTGGGTGGGCAGATGTGTGTGTGAGTGAGTGGGTAGGTGGATGGACGGATGGGTGAGTGTTATGTGGACAGGTGGATAGTTGCCTAGATGGAGGGATAACGGTTGGGTGAGTGGATAGGTGGGTGGGGTTGGTAGCTGAGTGGTGGTTGGGTACTTGGTGACTGAGTGGCTAGGTGGTGGGTGAATGGATAGATGGACAAAGAGGATAGAAGAATAGCTTACTGCTTGACTATAGAAGCAAGTGACCTGTCCTAGAGAAGACTGTCTCTGCTCCCAGGCCATCCCAATAATACCCCCTCCTCTTCATTCAGATCCCATCCCAGGTATGTCCCCACAACTTAATTTCAATGCAATGAGTCCAAAATCCACCTGCGGGACACAAGGACCACACGCTACACAGTACCGAGATTTGCCGGATGGGAAAGAACCGGCTCAGAATACAAAGCCCAAGAAACCACTTACTGAGAGACCTAAGAGGGAACCCCAGGGCCCTTGGCAGGTCTCCGAAGCAGAAGTGAGAGCCAAGGGGCTGTGGTGGCTTTGTGAGGAAGAAAAGGGCCTTGTCAGTCAACAGGAAAGGTTGTGCTGGATCTTTAATGCCACCGCTTATATAAGGCAAAGGACTGAGGCACCGCCTTCCCTTGCCAGGGTCCCAGTCACTCCTGGGTGGAGAAGGGGCTTCTATTGGCCACGGAGATGCACAACGGGGCATTGCAGGTAGCAGGGGAGCGGTGACCTGTGTGAATACGGCAGCATACAAGACGTGGGCCCAAGAGACCCTCAGGAGGTTGGGTTGGGTCAGGAGGGTGTGACGTGGCTGTGGGAAGTGACCCAGGAGAAAGAATGAAGGATGAGCCTCAGAGTTCTAGATTCCGCTTTGGGGGGATCACAGTGGGAGTGTGCCTTGAGCTGAGGTCGGGGCAAATCCCTCCATTGACATACATGTTTATGGCACACCTACAATATGCCTGACTCCACACCAGACTCACAAAGCACTCAGCAGTGCACCGCCTCCCGGGAGCCCAGCACAAGATGTACTGATCCGGGTGCCCACCGGCTCACCAAATCCCCAGGAGTGACAAGACCAAGTGGACAGAGGTATCAAGTTGTCCCCTGTGCACACACACATACACACACCAGTTGGCCCCCTAGTTTCCACGCCAGCCAGCCTCCCAGGGGACAGTTGATTCTCCAAGTGACCGTGTGACCCCTCCAGTGCTAATCCCTCACCCCTGGCTCCTCCACATGCACACACAGGACCAACAATTAGTGACCCAGGCCACCCCCAGGACAGGTGTCCTCACAGCTGAGAGCTGCGTCACCAACAGGCCCTTGCCGATATGACCTTGGGGGGGGCCACAGTCCACAACTTAGCACCTCTGGAAAGCTGTCACCCATGTACCCGCCAATTGCTTGGCGCCTCTGACTGCCTCAGAGAACGAAAGGTAAGGCCACCGTCTGCAGGGGCCTCCTGCCCAGCAACAGATGCATCAATGATGCATTCTAGAGCTGGGCCTCTTGAGATACTCCAGGAAGACCTACCTAATCAGGGCTCGTGAAACGCCCACCCTCCATAACACCCGCACACATTCTGAACCCAGGGGCGTGCCCAAGGGCACATACAGAATCTAAAGTGGGCCTTGACCTCCCATCTCATGGTTTCTAACACGTGTTCTTGTCCTGGTAGCAGGTTCATCATACTGCCTGTCCCCCCAAAAAAGGTGGGGAGACAAATGACCAGCTAGTGTGGAGGCCCTAGGACAGAGGGTGTTTTAGGCAGAGTCTGAGGGGCCCTTCCCCTCTCTGGACACTCCTCTGGTCATTCCAATGGGATCCCCCCCACAAAGGTTCAGAAAGGTCCCCCAAATCCCACATGGGAGCCAGCGTTGGAAAGATAAATCACCCGGGGTTACTCGAGGCTTTGCACGTTGCTAAATTTAACACGTTGCAATGTGAACCTTGGGACAGAGTGAAAGCGTTTTGAGAGAGGGAGGACTGGGGTCAAATGAAGACCTCCAGACACCTCCTGGGACCGCTGGGTACGCCAGAGAGGATTCGCTCCCAGGCGGGCCCAAAGAGAGGCTCCCCACGCCAGCGTGGAAGATTACCAGTCCATGGGTTATCTGTAGTTCCCACCTCGAGGACACTGTCCCTGATTCCAGGCCAGAAACCAAACCAACCAGGAAATCAACAAACCAACCCAAGATCATCCAGTGCATCATGCTCCATGCAGCCCAGGGGAGAGTCTCTGAGCCTGTGGATCTTTCTGGAAGCAGACAGCCTCATCTGTCTCCATTTCACTTAGCTTAACCCACTGCTCTCACAGGGACCCTGGTAGGTTAGAAAGAAGGGGAGAAACAAGCTTTCACCCTAGAACACACACACGAAGGTATTAATCACGTTAATGAAATGAAATGTCCTCGATTCAAACATCACAAGCACCTCCGGTCCACTGGGTCTGACTCAGTCCTCCCGCAGGTACAACCCACATGCAATGCACCCGCTCAGCTAAGCTCTGTCCTGGGACCCACGCCGACACCTAGCCACCCTGTAGGACAGGGTAGAACTGCCCTCCCGGTAAGAGTCTGCAGATGGAACGCTTGACCCTGCCTTTCTCCCTCAAAGCTTCCAGTGGTTTCTATCAGAGGAAGACCAGCCTCCGATACATACATCATGAGTTCAATAGGTGCAGTTGTACAGTGATAATTATTATTTATTATGATAAACTTATAGAGCATGAGAGAGACCATCAGACATATATAAGAGTCAGACATATATCACATCATGATAGCATGCTCACCTCCACCTATGGGGCCGTCCCCATGGAGAGACAGTGAGTGGGGACAGGGATTACATGAGGGAGAGGGACTGAGAGCGTCCAGCACTGAGGGCCAGGAGAGAGAGCCTCTTTCTTAAGTCCAATCCTTATATACCCTTTGGAGCCATGCCAGGCCCTTAATTACAGGTAAGGACATACGTCACAGGAAGGGATTGTGCTATAGGCACACCTTATGGAAAGGGAGCTATTGAGGTCCCATGTGACAAGACCAGACCCCAGACTCCTGGATGTGGCTCAGTCTCTAGGTTACACTGGAGCTCATTGACAACAGCATGTGACTCCGCGCACAGGCTTCAAGGGAAGCGAACCATCATCCTAACAGCAGGGGCGTCAGCTTTATAGTGAGACACACAAAGGCCTCAGATAACTGGGCGCTTCAGGGAGAGTGTCTAACTACTGACTTCCAACTAAATACTGGCAAATAGTTTGCTTACTATTGCGGAGTATAATAATTGAGGGAAAGTCCTGTCTTGTCCCACAGGTTTCCAACTGCTCACCTTGCAGAGACCCCATATCCAAAAAGTTTGGGGAAAGGGGGAATGAGAAGGTAAGGGGATTTTCCCACCACCTCCTTGAAGCTCCATTGAATATGCACTGAGGCATGCTTCCTGCTCAGAGCAGGGTTCATGGCTATACACAATGAGACCAGGTGTAGACACCAGGAGGGAGCGAGGCCCCCCCCCCCGCCCAGCTGTGGGTGGGGTTCCAAGACCAGGTGTGTTGGCATCAGATTGGGGGTCACACATCAGGGTCAAAGTGTAGGATTAAACAGCTAAGCCCTTCTCCTTCAGTCACCCCATTTCCTGCCCACCAGGACTCCTCCAAGGAAGACCCACCCACTCAGCTAGGGCAGCCCCCCCCCCCGGTCCCGGCCCCTTCCCACTAAGACACAGCTCTGACTGCTGGCTGTTCTGTTCTAGGGGACCACGGGCAGGCGCAGGCAAGCACAGGCCTCTTTGAAGCTGCAAAGGATGAATACAGGCCAGGGGTTCAGCTGGCACCTCGGTTTCCCCAGTAAAAGAAAGGGCCAAGAGGAGGGGGGGGTGGTGGCGGTGGTGAGGGTCGAATGGAAAGATGTAGATTGAGGGTTTGGCCTCGTGGCAGGGCAGGGCCTGCTCATATAACCCCACATCTAATCCACGGGGCTCCCCAGCAGGGGAGCGCAGACCCTGTGGCAGAGGGGGTGTTCTGAGCTTATCATTTTCTGATCTTGTTTATGTTTGGAAGGAGTGCGTACGTCATCAAAGATGCCAAGTCCACTTCAGGTTCGCCTTTCCTCCTGCTTTCGCCGCTCCGGCCAATTTTTAGATCTGGAGGGTAAGGCACCTAAAGAGTGTTTGTTTTGTTCCTGTTTTCATCATTTTTACTTTACTTTTTACATTTATTTTTCCATATTAAGCCATCGTGTGTGTGTGTGTGTGTGTGTGTGTGTGTGTTCCACCCCTTCCTCCCCTCTCCCTGTTCCCACCCTTTCCCTGGCCTCTTCGCGGTTGTCAGCGTCTTGGCTATTGGTGGATAAAGCGCATGTCTCTGTCTCTGGCTCTCCTTAGAACCATGGTGATGCTTCTCTGTGTGGGGCCGACTGAGCTTGCCAGGCCTAACGTCCTCCAGTTTGGGGCTCATTGGTGTTTGGAACCAGACTGTCCGGCCTCTTTTGTGGGACTACAGTCCCAGCTCGGACTTCCAGGCTTGCAGTGAGTAGCCAGGCCCAAACCAGTATTCATTTCATGGTCTCCTTTAAGGAGCCCCTGATGACCCAGGGCTTCGATGGGGGCCTGATCTCCGATGGCCTGGCATTTACAACCCACCACCTTTCTCCTTTGGAGAAAGGAGAGGGTGTCTGCTTCCACCTGAGACCCCGAGGAGCAGCTGCACACCATCCTATGGGGTCTCTGAAAGTTGCAGTGGAGGGCTATGGGGCGGCTGCATTTTCTGCAATGAGGCAAAGTGGTCAGAAGCAGAACGAGACACAGAGGAAGCCATCTGCGAGGCAGAGTCTGACCAACTTGGAGGGGAGGGAGGCTGGAGGAGAGGAAAGGGCAGGACAGACCCTGACTGACCTGACCGAGTTGCTTCCTGGTTCTTTGCAGCCTGCCGCCTGACCCAGTGGGTCTGCCGCAGAAACGAGCAGAGAGACCCAGCGAGGCTGCTTGTGTGGGAGTGCTGGACATTGTCCGTATCGTCCCAGGGATTCCATGAGGGGCCACTGCCCTTCTCCGCATGGGGAAACAGAGGCACAGAGTCCCAGGCACCTGCCCGAGGTCCTGACGCCAAGTGCCAGCCTGGCAGCCCTGTGCCCAGCCAGCCCAGGGGCCTGTCCTCACACACCCCCCCCCCACCCGCGGCCCCCAGCCCCAGGCCTCACTCCAGACAGGCCATTCTCTCTCCTGCCAGTTTGCCAGATGTCTCTTTGTCCTGCGGGTTCGCTCCTTCCCGTCCCCTTTTGCTCCATTTCTTTCTTTTTTATTCCCAACTCCAGGATGAAGGAGCACCTCCCTGGATGCCCCGCGAACAAAAGGGGCTGCTGTCAGTCAGCGGCAGGGAGCTGGGCCAGATGGAAATGAGCTGCTGTGTATGCAAATGAGGTTCCCGTGATTTGCATGGAGCTAGGGCAGCCCTGGTGAGGTGGAGCAGGTGGGGAAGGCGGAGGGGAATTCTCCAAGCCTCCTTCTGGGGTCCTCCCCTCCAAGTACCCAATTTCTCAGGGTCCACTCCACCTCCCACCCTAGGAAGGCCTCCCTCAGTGCTTCGGCCTCTGCAGCAGGCACTAACCGGGCAATTGCCCGGGATTAATCATGTCAGAAAAATTCTGGTTCTGCTTGTTACTTCTTCGTGCAAACACAGAGCTGATTTGGACGGTGAGTTTGGGTGGTCTGATTTCACAAGATTTTCCGTTTCTACAACTAAAGGGGATAGGTTTGAGCAGTAAGAGGCTATGGGTGGAAAACACAGAGAGGTTCTCTGAGCACTGCAAGACCTGATGGGGTTTGGGAAATGCTATAAAGCAGGTGCAGTATAAAGATTTCAAAGAGACGATGACTTTCTCCAACACGGGTAGGGTGAGGTGACTGATTGATGGGGCGAATGGTGGATGCATGGATGGATGGATGGGAGAAAGGAAAGGAAAGAAGGAGTTAGGGTGAGATAAATGTATTGGATAATGGATGGGTGGCAGGAAGAAAAGCCAGTACATGGGATGGAAAGAAGGGTGATAAAAGCAAGGACTAATGAGGGATGAAAAGATGGAAGAATGAGCAGAAAGAAGGGAGCGGAGAGAAAGGGAGGGAGGGAAACAGATTCGAACTTGGGCAGATGAAGGAGTGGATAATTGAATAGATGAGTGGATGGATGGATGGATGGATGGATGGATGGATGGATGGATGGATGATTTGGCAGATGAGTGGATGGATGAATGGAGAAACTAACATCCTCGCATTCGTCCTCTAACCCTTTTTGGATCACCTGCGCTCAGCGCTGGTCACAGGGAAGGAGGCAGATGTGGCCCCCACCTTCAGAAAGCTCATAGAAAACCTGGGCAGCCCTCCCTCCGATTCTGGCATCCCTCAGGCTGCCCCAGGGTCTAGCCAAGAAGAGCCTGGCACACAGGTCCAGCCCTGGTGGCGTAGTGGATTATGCACTGGGCAGCTAACCACAAGGTCAGCAGTTTGAAACCACCAGCCCCCCATGGGAGAAAAATGAGACTTTCTACTCCCATAAAGAGCGCCCTCACAGGGGCAGTTGCACCCTGCCCTGGAGGGCCACTGTCACAACTGACCCAATAGCAGTAAGTATATTAAACAAAGCCCCCACCTCATCCCTGACCCAGGTGTGGATAGAAACCTTCACATCTCTCCATTCGTCCTTTGTCTCCATCTCTGCCTGATTCCCTCCCCAGCGGCCCCTGCAGCAGCGGGGGACGACAGGCTGACGTCTTGGCTCCAGGCACTCCCTGGCTGGGGATGGTTTCACTTCTGGTGTCCTTGCTGCTTGGCTGTCTTCACTGGGCCCTGCAGGTGGGCTTCCTGGGGGGTGGGGGTGGGGGTGATGTCCTGTTCATATTGGGGTACTAGGCTCCTGGGCCCACACTTCCATGCAGCTGCTGGGAGGAAAAATAGCCACTCTCGAAACCGCAGTGTCTTGTACTCTCAGCTATGCTGTGACTTATAGTCCTCTCCTCTTGGCTGCACTTGAATATTAAATGTTGTATTAATAGCTCACTCTTAATTATCCATGAGTAATGTACTACGGCTAAGAAATTAATGAAGGGAAGGACCCAGACGAGAATACTTCCCACTCCTCTGGGCACCCCAGGGGGGATGGGTGGTGGTGGTGGTGGGCTATTTGCATATGATTTGCATGAAAGGCTGTAGGTTGGGTGATGGCCCTCACTGGATGAGGGATAAGAGGAAGAAGACACGTGAGCTCAAAGGTGGAGCCTGCTATAGATCCAGTCACTTTTCCAGAACTTTCCAGGGAGAGTTCTCACTTCTGCGGCTCTTTCCCAGACTGACCCCACTGCCAGGAGCCTATCCCACCTCACCCTGTCCGTGAGGTCCGAATGACTGCTATCACTGTGATGTCGTCCCCCTCAGGCTGCTGCTGGTAGCTGGTCAGCCGGTGCCATCAAGCGGTTCTGACCGAAGGAAGCAAGACCACGGGTGGCAGAAGGGACCCTTGCCGGGTCCTGCCCCGCGGTGGCCCCTCTTGCCATGGTTTCAGCCACGGTGTCCAGGCAGCTCTCTGTGACCTTCTAATTCCCCTCTCCTTCAACTGCTCCCACATATATACACGTGTGTTGGCATAACCAGCATGTATATATCTGCACACACACAGCCAATAGGTCTGTAGTTTAGAAAGCAGGGCAGTTCCTCACACGCTGGCACCTAGAGGGACTATCTGACCTAGCACCCCAGTTCTAAGGCTATCCCCCAAGGGACCCTATAGCTGGGTAAAGATGTGGACCCAGATATTCATCAAACCTTTGTTCATAAGAATCCAAAAACAACGCCAACTAAAAAATGGGCAAACCTCCACAAAGTGGAATAGCATTCGGCCGTGTAAAGGGGATGGCATCCTGACAGCCGCTACAACATGGACGGCCCTGGGAAACACGATGCGCAGTGAAAGGCCCGTCACAGAAGGCCGCATGGTAGAGGACACCCTTCATCGGAAATGTCCAGATTAAGCAAATCTATAAAACCAAGACCCTCTGCTCTAGGGTTGAGTCAAACTCACAGCAACCATCTGTAGGGTGTCAGAGGCTACACATCAAATCTTTCTGGGAGCAGACTGCCTTGTCTTACAGTAAGCAGCCCAACGCTTATCCCTCGGTGTTTCCAGGGCTCCCTGTAACACATACACACAGAGCAATGCGTTCGTGTGAGGAAGACAAAGAGACCCATGCCCCCACCCTCTTAGCAAGCCGAGCACATTTATATATGGCATGAGACAGTCAGGCATGTAAACAACAACGAAAATGACCCAAACAGACAGCACTCTACTTCTGTTTTGTCACCTTATTTCTTGTCCTCGCATATGACAGCCTGATCATTTCAACAGCAATGCGTTCTTTCCCACATTCTGGTTTGGGCGGCAGCCTGTAGGTCTGCTTAGTTTAATTTGAGTAACGGTAAGCCACAAGAGGAAAACCGTATGAGGAGGCGCAGAGAGTGCTTTGTGTCTGTCAGCCGGTCAGTGCAGAATGGACAGCGCTGCTTTGTGGGTGCATCTTCATCTATAAGGAGCCTGCCCTGTAGGAGTCCCAAGGGGACCTGTTTTCAGAGTGGGGAACCATGCAGCCACTCTCGGGGGGCTGCTGCCCACCCCCATGCTCAGAGAGGAGAACCGGCAGCGACTGGTTAACTGCTATCCTCGTTTTTTTACAAGCTAGGTGTCTTGCTGGACAGTTGACCCAGGAACTGAATCTCCAAAGAACCCTGTGAGACCATTCTCCCATTTTTAAGATCAGGAGACTCAGGAAGATTTAAATAGAATTTCACTGACACATCTGAAGCATGAAGACTCAATGGTTTAAGAATTGAACTCCACCTCCCAAGTGGCGTCCCCCTGCCTATGGCTCTGCAGAGCTTGAGACAGAGACAGGCTGGGCAGAAAGGGTTGCAGCTCTTCTCACAAAAATCAGCTGGTGAAAGTCCTGCAGATTGCAGCCGAGCGTTGTCACAGGGCTGTTTCCTTCCATTGTATGTCAGGCATCCTGTGGTCCTCACACATGCAGGCCCACTCCAGGGCCACTCAGGACAACTTAGCAGTCTTTCCCCAAACCCAGGATTGAACCAGAGACTTTAAGATCTCCGGTCCAGTCCTCTCCCTACTGAGCCACTTCAGTTACTTAGCCGTCGTTTCACACCGCCAGAAAACCCAGCGGTGGGAGCCGGCAAACATTTGGCTTGGGTCTTGTGGCAAAGGCCCCTAAGATGGTACATCTCATCACCACCAGACTCGTTCGCATATCTGTCCGCAAATCTTGCCAGGGTCCCCTTCTATATCTGGGGCTCGACTCTGCTCCAGGAAGTCCCCCTGCCGGATAGACCAGACATCTTTCCTCCACAGCAAACCAAGCCACAGGGCCTTTTGAGGACCGGACTCAGAACTCATACACCCCATTGTGTCTGCCACATTTGATTGGCCCCAACGAGTCATGTGATGGGGTCTGACTCCAGGCGTGGGAATTAGACTACAGCTGGATGGGAGGGGCTTCCAAGGCACTTTGCGAAGGGCAACCATACAGCTTGGGGCAGAGACTTGAAAACGGTTTTGCAATCAATCATTTTTATTTTCCTTAATTACAAAAAAAGAAAAAGGTATTCTGACTTTCAAAAAATATTTTATTATTGTCCGTGCTTCTGGGATTACCCGCTAGGAGATGGCTTTCGGTTTCTAACTCTTGGCCACTTGTCAATTGGCTCCTTGCACCCAGATGTTCCTCTTCCATTCCTCCCCCACTCTCACTCCTCCAGCAAAGACCCGCCCAGGTCCCTCGGGAAGCAGCGGTCCCTCACATCATGGGCTCCCTCTCCATCGTGAGGGGCCCGCGCCTGCAGGAGAGCGGGCCCCGGCCGTCAACTGGTCGCACTCCCCCGGGGCCAGCCCCGTGATGACACCATCCATCACTGTCACCCTCTGTGGCTGGGCGCCCCAGGCCGGCCAAGGAGGGAGGAAATGCTGCCCACAGCTCAGTGGAGCCCTTAATGATTACATCAAGTGGCAAGCCATTTGTTAGTCTCCTTAGCGGCCAAATAAATAAATAAATAAGGCTGGCCAAGCTGGCGAGCACATTGTGGGGGCTGCAGTTCTGTGACGAGTGCCGCCGCCAGTGCTGAGGGGGTGCCAGCCAAGGTGGGCGAACCCTGGGCAGGAAGCAGGAGGCCCAAGCTTTGACCTGCCTCTGCTCGGCACAGAGAGGTTACATGCGCCACCCAGGGTCACGTGGCCCCCAGGCCCGGGTTCTCCTGCTGGAAAACATTGCTTCTCCCTTTGCACCTTCGTAAACAGTCTCTGGCTTTGACCGCGAGCAATCTCAGACCACCCTTGGGGATTCAAAGCAGGCCACCATCAAGTCGACCCTTGGTTCTTCCTATGTCACAGCCGCACCAGGCTCCTCACTGTTTTCCACGGCGGGTTTGGGTCTTGTTTTGGAAGTGGAGGTACAGCCCTTTCTTCCGCAGTCCTTCCAGAACGATGTAACTTACCACACTTTTGATTAGCAGCCAACCTTCCGTTTGCACCAGGTGATGAGTATCCATGAGCCCAAAGCAGGTCAGGATGTGTTGGCATCGAGCAATGACGCCAGGGCCTGTGTCCCTACGTTTCACTTCCCTGAGCCCCTGTTTGCTCCTCTCTTGAATGAATACCCACAGGGACAGCCTGACAGGCCTGCAACCTATATATAAGAGGTTTATACACAAAAGGAATGGGACATTAAGAAAACATCCCAACCCCGTCCAGTTCAAAATCATAAGTCTGATATTAGCCCATATGCCCGATACCAATCTACAACGTCTCCTTCTGACTCACGAAGTCACAGGTCAGTGGGTGCAGGATTCCGGTGCTGGCAGGGGTCTCCCCATGGCTCCTCGCTTCCAGGGCTCAGGGTCCATCAACAGCATCCAATGGTGGTAGAGGCAACTCAGCGCTGGCAGGGCTCTCCACGTGGCTTCTCCAGCTTCAGAGGTCTGGTTCCATCAAGGTAAGACCGTGTGTGGCTTCTCCTCTGGCTCCTTCAGTTTCTCAGACGCTGCCATCTTGTCTTGTCCACAGTTCATTGTCTCTGGAACTGACTCCCAACAACTGGGGAAGACAGCTTCTCATCTTCACGAGGGAAATATTGCGAGATTTGCCAGAAGTCTCACGAGAGAGCCATGCCCACACAGAGGCCTCATTGGCTACTCAATGGTGATCTCCAGATTAACAGGCCAGACTCCACCCCTACATCTCTATCTTGAAATTAACATAAGCACATGACCGCCACACTGCTCGGGCAATGCGGTGGGCACGGGTTCACTTCAATCCACATGATTGGTAGGTTGAAACACCCAGCGGCTCCGCAGGAGAAAGACTGGTTTCCTCTGCCTATGGACAGTGAGTGTGGCTAAGAACCACAGGGGGTCACTGTGAGTCAGCCATCACTTGATGGGAGTGAGTCCGGGTACTGGGGCTGGTGGCCTTCTCCGTGTCCTGAGGACGTTGTCCTTAAGTGTTGGGTTCGAAACCACCAGCTGCTCCTGGGGAGAAAGATCAGGCTTTCTACACCTGTCGAAAATGACAGCATCAGAAGAAACCTAGTGGGCAGTTCCGCCCTGTCTGGTAGGATCGCGATCAAGGGAATTTCATTTTGAGAGTTTGTCCAACTGGCAGAGAAAAGAGCTCGTTATTGTGCTCCTCCCTCCTGCTCGGTGCAAGCCCATGGTCCCCCGGCTCAAAGGCAAATTGAGCAGGAAGCTCAAAATGGCAAACAAACCCCCCCACACACACACACAAAAAACACAAACTCACTGCCACCAGCTTCGAGCTGCCATCTAGGACAGACTAGAACTGGTCCCCTTGGTCAAGACTGATGGTCTTTACATCCTTTTTCTTTTACACCGAGCCCAGCAAATTCTGTGGCCACCTGACCTTGATCAAGATGACCCCCCTCCTAGACCAGAACCAGGATGCTTGCTGAGACAGGCTGGCTCACTTACCAGCCCAGGACCTGCCGGGCCAGCCCTGCTGTCAGAAAAGAAGCAGGGAGTGTTCCCCTAAGGGACTTTTCCTCCTCCTGCTGCCCTCCACACCAGCGCCTCTCACCCACCTCCTCGTTGCTTCCACCACCCCCACCACGGCCTGCTGGGTCGCTGTTGTTGTCAGGACGTTGGGACCTGGCACTCCCCTGCCTCAGTACTCGGTACTTCCCGAGTGTGATATGAAATGTTGAGGAAACCTTTGCACCTGCGCTCGAACAAAACATCGGAATCCAACCCAATGCACATGATTTTTGTGAACAAAAACCGTTTTCGCGTTTCGGTCACTTAGTTGCCGTTGTTAGTGCGTGTTGTTTAAAGCTTTGGCGGCTGTGTTCCAAGCGTTTTGCTGTAACTTTCCTAGTTTGGGGGGCTCGTCATACTGTGTTTACATAAAACACATGGGTCCTAAGAAAGAGAAATCATCATGATAAGGAACTGGTTAATTATGTTATCGATATTGTTGATGATCACTTAGTAAACCCTTTTAGAAAAGTTAATGAAATGCCAAAAGCAAACCACATGAGACAGATTTTTTTTTTTTAAGGTAAAGCCAACCAGGTAATCATGAAAAAAGGCCAAGAAGTATGTGTGTGGCAGGGGGCGGGGGGGTGGGAGGGGGGGAGATGCAGAAACTCCTGAAAAGCAGCTACCAGTTGATTTTATGGAATGGAATTCTCTTTCCAAACAACGACTCTCCACACCTCCTCTCCACATCTCTGTGCCCAGATCCAGATCCTCGTCAATCTGAAGGTATGGGCCACACTAGAGTAGTTAAAAAAAAAATTTTTTTTTAACTGTCTTCATGCTGTGTTCCTTATTTAACTCTGAATTTATTTGCTTTGACATTTCAATGTTATGTCTTGTATAAAAAGGCAAGGTCAGGGTAGAAACTTGGTGGCCGAAAACAGATTAATCCATTTTCAGTTACTTCTTATGGGAAAAACTGGTGCGGGCCTTGACAGCATTGCATCTGGACGTTCCTTCTAGAATGGATCGGCGTGGAGGTCCAGGTCCAGGGTCCTGTTGTCCAACAGAAGGAAAGAAACACTGCGCCCTCCTCACAAGTGTGACTCTGACTGAGCCCAGGGTGGTGTTCCTCCACCCTCTTGGACGGGCCTTCCGTTTTACCCAGCATGATGTCCTGCTCCACGGGCTGGTCCCTCTGGATAACGTGTGCACAGTCCAATGAGATGGAGTCCCCTCACCCTCGCTGCTTGATTCCAAGACAGATGTGCTTGCTCGGCGGGAGTCCATGGTACCTTCCCTATTCGTTGCCAGCTCTGTCAGTCAGAGGCCGCCAGTCCCTGTTCTTCCTTTTTCATTGTGTACTTTCACATGCTTATGAGACCACTGAAAATACAAGGGCTTGGGGCCAGGGGCATCTGAGTCCTCAGACTGAAGTGCTGTGTTAGTCTGGGTAGACTAGAGAAACACATTCATCGACACTGATATTTACATAAGAAAGAGGTTTCTATACAAGAGCAATTGAATATTGAGTAAACGTCCCAGCCAGTCCAATATTAGCCCGTATGTCCCATACCAATCTATAAAATCCTCTTCAGACTCATAAAATACAGGCAGTGATGCCAAATGCAGGAGGATCACAAGTCAGTGGGTTGGAAGGCTTGTGGATCCAGTGGCATCGTAAGCATCTCAGTGCTGGCAGGGGTCTCTACATGGCTTCTCTGACTCCCAGGGTGTTGTTCCAGTAGAGCAACCTCTCGGAGTGAACCCAGAGCCCAGAGAGACAGCCATCAAGGAGGAAATCTAGCATTTCTCAGAATCCTCGGGGAAGGCCATGCCCACACATGTGCCTTCTTGGCTATCCAATGATTGTCAGGCTTGACTCCACCCCTTCACTCCTAGTCCTCTCAAATTGACACCAGATTATATAACGACCCCAAGTGCTTTTTGAAGTTGGTCCCCAACTCAGAGCGGCCGATTCCCATTGGAAGGAGTCCAAGCATTGCCTGGCCCTGTTTTATTCCCATGGTTGCTTGGAGGTCACCAAGTCCCACGGGTGTTCCATTGACTGGTATTTTAGAAGAGATGCTTTTCTTCCTAGACTAAGAAGCTGGAGGCAGCAGGATGACTAGTCCCACTTTTCCTGAGCAGCGAGATTTGGGATCACGGTGCTGGCAAAGGATGCCGAGACCAATCTGTCTTGAGAGCAGTCTCCTTGGCCTGGAGGCCAGGAAGACTTCCTCTCAAGTACTCCGGACGTATCATGGCGAGGGACCGGTTCCAGGAGGACATCCTGCTTGGTCAAGTTGAGGGACAGCCAAAAGAATGAAGAAGGCCCTGAAGGAGACGGATACAACCTGGTGGATGCAGCGTAACCACAGCAACGGGCTCAAACGCAGCAAAGGCGGTGCAGATGGTGCAGGACCAGGCGGTGTGTCCTTCCGACGGACGCTGGAGTTGCTTTGAGTCAGTCACCACCCACCCAAAGGCATGTAACACCCACAGACCACACCTTGAACCTGCATGGGCAGTCTCCTCCAGGTCTTCGCACAGGTCGGGCACCCTTCCTCCAGGAAGTATCCCCAACCCTGGACTTAGATCACCCACTCGAAGCACTACAGAGTTGGGCAGTGGCGACAGCATTCAGACATTTGATTCTGGCCAATGCCCCTCGTGCACTCTGTCAGTGGAGGCTTTTGTGCTGTTGCCTGGGTTTCCATGGGCCTCTGGACTAAGACGGACTAGGAAGAAAGGCCTGGTGATCTGCTTCTGAATATCAGCCACGAGCCCCGTCGGTCAATCACAGCAGATCTGTAACGTGCCCGTGGGGACTCTGCAGGGCCCATCAGCACCGTGTTCCAGGCTGCCGAGGGTTGCCACAGGGACTGGCTTCATAGTATCGAAGAGTAACACATAAGGGGTCCTGGTGGCACGGTGGGTTATGCGGGACAGCTAAATGCAAGGTCAGTAGTTCGAAACCATCAGCTGCTCTGAGGGAGAGAGATGAGGCTTTCTGCTTCCTTTCAAGTTTACAGTCCTCGGACCCACAGGGGACCCACAGGGGACCCACAGGGGAACCCACAGGGAACCCACAGGGGAACCCACAGGGAACCCACAGGGGACCCACAGGGAACCCACAGGGAACCCACAGGGGAACTTCTACTCTCTCCTTAGCACGTCCTTCTCAGTCAGGATCAGCTCAAGGGCAGTGGAGTTGGTCTGGTTAGCAGCAACAACCAAGGTCCTTGGCTGTGCTGGGAGTTAAGTACTGGACTGCTCACCTTACGATCACAGTTCAAACCCCTCAGCCACTCCTTGAGAGAAAGATGAGACTGGCTACTCTTGTAAAGGGTTCAGTTCTCAACCTGTGGGGGTTGAACGACCCTTTCACAGGGGTCACCCGGTTCACAACAATAGCAAAATTACAATCGCAATGAAACTAAGGTCATGTTGTGGGGGGGCGGGCGGTGGTCAGCACGAGGAGCTGTATTTCAGGAACATGAGAACCACTGCTCTTTTGGGCGGCTGTGAGTCTGAACCAACCTCATAGCAGTGGATCGGGTTTGGGGCTTTAGCAACAGCCATAAGTCCTTCCCCTGCCGCTGTCGCATTGGTGGCAGCACACGTCAGCTCCACAGGACAGAGCATTTCTGACGGCCTTATGTGTCTCCCCGGGAGTGGCTGGTGGGTTCAAACCATTGACCTATTGGCCAGCAGCCCAAGGTGTAAGCTACTGCTCACGGGGACTTAAGTACACCTGAAGCATGTGTCCAGTGAATGAGAGAGCAAGTAAGAGTGCTCCCTCGCTTGCTTTCTGTTTGGCTTTGGGTAAGTTGCTTTCCCTCTCTGGGCTTGTACTTCCTCTTGCATCCACAGAGGCTGAGCAGCCCATCCGGCAAGGTGGAGGGAAGCCACAGTTAAGCACACCCAGCCCTGCCCTCCCCAGGGGGACAGCAGAAGCAGAACCATATGACAACACCAGGCTGGCCTCCCTGCAGCCCTGCCCTCCCCCCTCCTCAGGCCTACAGCCCCTCCGGCTCACTATCTTCTTTCCCAGACCAGGAAGGTCTAGAAGGGACCCCGGGCTTGAGGAAATCATTGCCAGCAGTGCCCCCACTCCCCACAAACCAGAATCACCCAGGCCAGGGTCGGAGCAGAGGCCGATTCCTCCCAAGGGTCTCAAAGTAGCCTCATTCCACAGAAGGGAAACCTCCGTGGTGAGAGCAGGTCCCCTAGCCACCTTCGAGAGACTTCAAGGAGCAAGTACAGGGGACCATTCCTCCTCGCCCTGACACACCCCCCGCCCTCTGCCCGCACCCTCACATCCCAGGAAACCTGTCTTCATTCCATCCCCCACAGCCAAGCTATTTGACTCGGACTCAACTGCTTCCCCACACGGGCCCGCCTTGCCCAACTGCAAACCCCCTGCAGAGGTTGGCATGTAGGTCCCATGGTGCAGATGAAGAGACTGAGGCTCAGCGAGAAGGCAGCGAGTTGGACAAAGTCAGGAAATTCATTAAGGGAGCAACAGCAGATACGGGTGTCCACAGGGCAGAGGTGCTTCCGGTCCACAGAGGGGTCCAGGCCAGGCCCTCCTGCACCGCTGGCATTCCTCCTTCCTTCCCCACCCTCCCCCTCCCTCGCCACCAAACAAAGCTGCCTTTATCCAGCCATAGCTGCCTTCTGTGGTGACACTTGAGGGCAAAGGCAGGGGCCGCCAGGAGAGGCAGGAAAACCGGACTGCCCCAAACCAGTTCATCGCCTTCCCACGCCCCACCCCCACCCAGGGGCCTCGCCCAGGCCTGCTGGCCAGTTCAGGGGTGCTCTGGGGAAAGCCCTGTCCTACCTCGCTGATCCCATAGAACTGGGGTGTCTGCTTGAGGAGGGCTCCAGGAGAGTATGCCCTCAGCTCAGCTCTGCTGGTACATACCGGGGGACCACGGTCAAATCAGCCCAACTGCCCAGGTGACCATTCCGCGGCCCTGAAATGAGGACTGGTGGCCAGGAGAGCTCTGTGAGGTCGGGCACTGAGGGCCCAGTCACAGAGAAGGCAGCTGTTGTCATTGCTGCCCTTGGTACTGTGACTGTTCTGCCAGCTCCAGCCTTCCTGTGTTCTCCTAGACACACGCCGTGCTCAGTTCCCCCTGCTTCATTCCTGTCACTCTGCTGGTGCCGCTCTCCCCCGGCAGCCTGTCCTGAATGCCCCAACCCAGGCTAGTGTGGGACCTCATCCTGGGGCACCCAGTGCCCTGCGTAAACCCCTCACAGTCCCAAATGCCCCCCAGGATTCACAGTCATCCTCATCAGACTCAGGGCCTCCGGAGAGCAAACACAAAACTTCTTTCTGTCCCTCGTCGTATCCGTACGGCCTAGCACAGAGTCTGAGCTAGCTCAGTCAGTGCTTGTGGGCGAAAGCAAGGATAGATGGAAGGATGGAGAGATGGGTGTATGGATGAATAAAGGGACAGGTGGATATATGGACAGACAAAAGGACTCAGGATTGGCTGGCCGGATGAAAGGGTAAAATAAGACTGAGCCCCGGTGGCGTAGTGGTTGTGCGCGGGACTGCGGCCCACTGGGATGGAGGTTCAATTCCAGCTCCATGGAGCAAAGGCTGGGCCTCCTACTCCCACCACCAGAGGGCAGTGATGCCCCCCCCCAAAATAAAGAAAGGGTAAAATAACAGGTGAGTGGGAAGAGACATTGTTTCCTGGGTTGGAAAGACCCCAAAGAAAGGACAGAAGGATTGAAGAAAGGTAAGGAAGAAGAGAGGGAGAATGGGAGAGAAGATCCTTGGCCCCTATTCCAGGGGTCCCCACCCATTTTTGCCTTACCAGTGACCCCAGACTGAGGCTGCAGAGACAGCATTAAGCCTGCAAGGTTTCCACAAACTACAAAGGACAACAGCCCCCTTCCCCAGCAACACACACATACACACACACACACACACACACACACACAAACACACACACTGAGCCCACATTCCCTGGAGAAGGAAGCCACATTCTAAGGGGCACAGCTTCCATCTGCTCCACTGTTGGGGGCCCCAGACATCACTAAGGATTCCCTCTGCTTATCCCTGTATTTGCTCCTGGAGGACCCACTGTGTACCAGGCAGAAGAACCTGGGTCTAATTCCTCTTGACACACAGCATGAGAAAGGCCTTTTCTTAAAGGGCCCAGCCCATAGGTCCCCACATTTTCAGGTCCTTTTCAGAAAAACAAGACATTCTCAGCACCTCCTCTGTTATGATCACATAACCCAGGATTAAGTGTAGGTATTGGGTTTTGTTTTGTTTTCTCACCCCCACCCCACCATTCCAGCATCCCCCAGCGAGCTGCATGACCCACTTGGGTAACCCCCGATTGAGCCAAACCAGAGAGGAACAAGCTTTTGCTCAAGGTCACACAGCCAAGTGAGAAGTGGGACGCAGAGGTTTGGCCTACTGGCTGCTTTCTCTGTGCACATGGGCCTAGTGAGGGCACCAGGAGACAGAGACAAAAAGGGATGATGGAGAAGGGCAAAGGGCCAGAGCAGCACCTGTGTGCCCACACTGTGCCCGGCGACTCTACCCTCCCTCTCAGTTCAGGAGTAGGAGGAGAAGCAGGGTTAGGACTCCAGCCCAAGTCTGTTGAATTCTACAGGCTGCTCATCCAACCACAAAAGTTTGCCCAAGCTTCATTCATCTCAATAGAGAACAAAGGCTCTGGGACTGCAAGTGCCTGGCTCATTGTAAGTTCAATAAAGAATGATGGGAGGGGGGAGAGAGAGGAGGAGGGAGGGGGAAGGGAGGGAAGGAGGGAGGGAGGGAAGGAGGGAGGGTGATAGAAATGGAGTGATGGCAGGAAGGAAAGAACAAAAGAAAGAGGTGACAGGTGCAAAGGAAAGATAAGTGGGAAAAATGATGGAGTTACTGGACGAAATGATAGGTGAATGGGTGGATGGACAGACAGATGGAGAGAGAGAGAGATGAATGGATGGAGGGAGGGAGGATAGATTGATGGTAAAAAGGAAAGAAACATGATAGGTAGGCTGTAAGGAAAGATGATGGATGGATGGATGGATGGATGGATGGATGGATGGATGGATGGATAGATGAATGGATGGATGGATGGATGGATGGATGGATGGATGGATGGATGGATGGATGAATGGCAAAAAGAAAAAACATGATAGTTGCCTGGAAGGACAGATGATGGAAGAAAGAATAGCAAAAGGAAGCAAAGATATGAAAGGTGCAAGGAAAGGAAGTGGAAGGAGAAAGAGGGAGACGATGTGTGGCGGTTACAGAAGGGAAGAAAGAAGCAGAGAACAAAGGTCCCTCAGCCCGCGTTTCCTCCGATCTAAACACAGATGGCCCTTCTTCACGCAGCACAAAGGGGCAGTGTTAGTAGGCATGTCCCAAGGCAGGACGCACCGGGTGTAGCCCCTGGTCTGGGAGGGTGACCACAATGTCCTTCCGCCTTAGGCACAGAAGCCCAGTCCAGCCACCTCCCCTGGCCAGCCAGGCTCGGCAATCAAAGTCCCTTTTGGAGAGTCCCTGAATGGGCGGCTCCGAGGAGGCCCTTTCAGCTGGACCTTCAGCAGCCTGTGTCTAAAAACAAACAAACGACTTCCGGGGCAGAGGGCAGGGGTGTGGTTCCAGCCGGGTGTTTGGGTGGTGCATGTGCCATTCACTGGGGCCCGGGGCGGCGGGCTGGCCGGCTGCTGGGGAAGGCCGAGAATCAATCACGGGCTGTGTATGTTTGCAGAAGGGCGTGTGTGGCTGTGACAGCAGCGAGGGCCCCGAGGAGGGGACACCCCCGGGGACACGTGGCCACCACCTGGGCTCCCAAGGCTGCTTGGCCCCTGGAGATGGCAGCTGCTCAAATACAGATTCCCGGGCCTGGGGACGAGCTCCACCGCCAAACTGTGCGGGGTGGAGCCCGGGAATTCGCAGTTGTTCTGCACGTCTTTAAGAAGACTTTCTGGGTGTCACAGACCACCCACTGGGCCCCAGATAATGTTCTGAGCGTGGGGTATGATGGGGGAGGAGTGGAGGAGCCCAGACTTGACCATCAGAAGATGTGTGTGTGTGTGTGTGAGTGTGTGTGTTTTCACACACATGAGTGCAGCCTCCCTAGGCTTCTGTCCTCGTGGTAAAATGAGAGTTCATGAGGGCACCTCTCCCTTCTCCTAAGACAGCCAGCGGGTGCAGGAGCCAGCCAGGCTCAGACAGTCTTTGTCCACTGGAAGAGCTGGAAGCAGGAGGCAGGGTTGGGTACCACACTGATGGGAGATTTACTAGAGTGGATGTCCTACCTGAGAAAGATGGACTGGAGAGTTGAGCCCCAGTGGTGTAGTGGTTGAGCGTGGGGGATGGAGGTTCAAATCCAGCAGCAGCTCTATAGAAGCAAAGGCTGGGCCTTCAACACCCCCCCCCCCCAAAAAAAAAAAAAAAAGATGGACAGGCTGGCCAGGGCGAGGAGAGGTGTTCCCGCACAACAAACAGGGGTCCCTAGATCCACTCCAACCTCCTTCCCTGGAGGGACCCCAGCCAGGAGGCCCAGACTCACAGAATGCGCTAGACAAGCCCCTTTCCCTCTCTGGGCCTGCTGCCGCTGGCTGTAAAGTGAGGGTCTGTAGTACAACAGTCCCGGCCAGGCTCAGGCTTGGGCTCCCAAACTAGACACTAAACTTGCCACCACCGAGTGGACTCCGACAGGCAATGACCCTAGAGGGCAGGAAGAACTGCCCCTGTGGGTTTCTGAGACTACAACTCTTTCCGGGACTAGAAAGACTCTGCTTTCTCCCATGAAGTGGCTAGTGATTTCCAACTGCTCACTTTCTAGCTAGCAGCCCAATGCATAACACTGTGTCGCCTTCGGCATATACTTACACACACACACACACACACACACACACACAATACAAGCAAACAAAATAAAATTCCCTCACTCTTATCAGCCCTGATGGTGCAGTCCACTGTGCATTGAGCTGTTAAGCCACAAGGCCAGTGGTTCAGACCCACTGCCCCCAAGCAAGATGACACTGCCTAGCCCTATAAAGGAGTCCTCTTGGTGCAGTGGTTATACGGTAAATTGTAATCTACAAGGTCAGCGGTTCAAAACCACCAGCTGCTCCCCGGGAGAAAGAGAACTCTTTACTCCAGTAAAGAGTTACCATCTCCGAAACTCACCGGCGCAGTTGCATGGGGTCCTGGTGAGACAGGCTGGACTCAATGGTAGTGAGTTATGTGTGTATTCTGGTAAAGATGTAAGCCCAGGGTGGGCAGATCTCCTCTGTTCTCTAGGGTCCCTAGGCATCCACATCAACTCAGTCAAGGTTAGCTTGATTTGAGGTTTCGTCATCAAGTCAATTTCGACCCCTAGTGACATTTGAGGACAGAGCAGAATGGTCCCTGTGTCTTTTCAACATGACACACCTTCCTGGGAGGTGACAGCCTAATCCTTCTGCCACAAAGAGGCTGGTGGAGTTGAACTGTTGACCTTGTGGTGAGCAGCCCCCCCAACCCACCCCGGGCACAACCCACTGCACCACCAGGGTTCAGGTGCCAAGGTTTCTGTCATTGAATTTAGTTATTTCTGGACACTTTTCCTCCTTTTCTGCATCGGTCCCTAAAATGTGCCTCTAGAGGGACAGGGAACATGTATGTCCCCACTTTGTCCAAAGATGGGAACTGGCTGCTTGCAGCTTGACTTAGACACGGTGTTCATGGAAGCTCCACCCACAGCATCCAAAAGATGGGGAAAGCAGTAAGTTTCACCAACAGATGAGTGGCTAAGCATATGGTGCTTCTGCACTCAAGCAAGTGGACAAGGGTGTGGCAGGGAGGAGTATCCAGGGCTAGGGCCCCCCAGAGAATGCCATGTCTCCGCACACCAGAGCTGGTTTCTGGCAAAGGGAGCCCAGGGTGGGAGGCCGGGCCCCTATCAGAGACTGGAGGTACATATTGGCAGAGACTCACAGTGGACAGAAAGGGGAGGCCAGCGTAGGGGGCACACCCAGGGCTCTGGGATTTTGAAAATCAAAGAAGGGAGGCTGGACTAGATCCTGGGGGCACTAGGTTTTGAGCAAGATGACTGACCAGATTTGCACTGGGAAAAGGTCCACCAAGAGGATGTTCCAGAGTCCCGCCTGCCCACTCAACCTTTGCCAGCCCTATTTTGTCATTGTCCTTTGTTCTTGTGCATCCTCGTCGCCAACATCCTGCTCTTGGCTGCATAGGCCTTGTGTCAAGCCTGGGCCAAGGCAGAGCAGAACCCTGGCTTCTAGCTCCAGCCAGTGCCTACAAAGAGAGGAGAGGTTGGGGATAAAGCTGCCACTGCACAGATGGAGAGGCAGGCTGGAGAGGAGACCGGCCCTAAGGTCACCTAGAAAGCCTACAACTTTCTTCATCATCCGGGTTATGTAGAGGGATGGGAATTTTCTCCCAGAAAGCCCAGTACCTTCCAGTTCATTCTGACTCACAGAGACTCTGTGGGACAGACTAGAACTGCTTCTTAGGAGTTTTGAGCCTGTACATCTTCGCAGGAGCAGAATGCCTCACCTTTCTCCTGAAGAAGGGGCTTAGAATCCAAGGCCCCGGACTGGACAGGGCTGTTCATCTTGTTTTACACTTCTTTTATCAATCCCTGGTGACATACCTAAGAACACTGAGATCTGGAATGACGTGGGGATCGACTATAATGACCTTGGGACTAAAGGTCAGGGTCTCTGGCCCAGCACGGATATCCCAGAAGGTGCCAAGGGTGTGATTAGAGATGAGCTAATAAGTCATCAATCAATGAAGAGGCCAATCCCTAGCCCGTGAATGAAACAAGGAACAACTTAACTAAGAGCCCTGGCAGCACGGTGGTTCAGCCTTCAGCTGCTAACCAAAAGGTCACCAGTTCAAAGCCATCAGCCATGCCCCAGGGAGAAAGACGGGGTGGTTCATTTCTGCAAAGCTCTGAAACTTCATGGGGCAGATCCACTCTGTCCGATAGCATTTTGATGAATCAGAAGTGACTCCGGAGCACAGAGCAACAAACCTAACCTAGCAAGGATTCGCGGGGGTGGGGGGGGTGGGGGCACAGAGTAATAAATACATGCTTATCAGCACAGATGCTAAATGGAAGATTTAAAAGAATCTCAGAAGAAAGGCCTGGTAGCTTATTTCTGAATAGTCAGCTATTGAAAACTCCTATGGAGTGCAGTTCAACTCACACACACACACACACACACACACACACACACACACACACACAGTCATCATTCTTCAGAATCAGAAAGATGGCCCAGTCTCCCCAATAGGAAGATGATACTCTGGGTGGGTCTCCCTGCCTGCCCACCCCCCTTCGGTCCCCCAGGGCTTGAAGGCTGCCTGCCCTGAGCAGAACTCTCATCCCGAGTCCCAAATATCTCTCTCCTCTGTCACCCTGTGTCACAGCAAATGACCCCTAAGCATGAGCAGTGACACCCTCTGGGCTCCGATAGGCAAAATCATGATCTGTCTCCAGGCAGGAGGGAAGGAAGAGGCACTGAGAGTATCTGGAGATGGCAGCATGGCTGCAGCCGGCCAGCCTCCCAGGAAACGTCCAAGAGTGTTCTCATGGCACGTGGTTTTCTCCGGACACCTGTCCTCTGCGTGTCAGGCAGTCCCAGCGAAGCGGTTAGAAAAAAACACACAGGGCCTCCGGTTCATTTCCTATTTTGACAAGGGGGAAATCTACAATCCCAAAGACGTACCTGTGGACACATGCCCACCAAGTCCACACAGCTGCATAATCTGCCCCTCCCAGGCCCCTCTAATTATAATGGCGACCTTTCCCTTACCACGGATTATTTTTACTCGCTTTTACACTTCTCGGAGAAATGCAATCTTATCTTTCCGTGGCAATAACACCGTGATTCATGTTGCTGTGACTGAGGTGAGTTGGTGACTGCTAGGTCACGAAACACCCCAAAGCTTAGTGCCACAGCAAATGACCTCACCAGCCCAGATGCCAGGCTTGGAGAAAGAGCCTGCCTGCCCTTCTAAGTGGGATGTGCTGCTGATTTGAGCGGCTGTTTTTGCAACCTCCCATTTGCCTGGCTTCCGGTCTCCAGCTAGGACGCCTACGTCTGTTGTGCACATTCTGGGGTGTGTCCGCTGCGGTCAGTCCTCACCTCTAGAGCGCATGTTCCCGGGACTACGGCGGCCTTCGTCCCCCCTGGGGTGGATCCCCGTTAGAAGTTCAACTTCTTGTTGGTATGAGCAGTAGCTGCTGCGAGTTTTGTTCTTTGAGGGAATACTTCCATTCTGCAGCAGCTCCCATTTCCAGACCGGAGACCCACTCTCACCCAAGACCTGTCCTCTCAACCCTCCTGCTATCTTCCTTCTCCAGTCTCTGGTCCAGAGTTGGGGGCAAAGGTCAAGTTCGCCCCCCAGGGGGTGGGGGGGACTTGCACTTGATCTTTTCGTGTTCTCTGCTCCCCCGGGTCACACGCGTAAGCACATTATGCGGGAGATTTATACGGAAGCACGTACCCAGCGAGGGCCCCATGCAAACACTTGCCTGCTGGTTTACGGTGATTTACTCTCAGATTACCCTCTGATTGGGGGGGGAGGGGGGAGTCCCAGCCGAGGAGCCGCTCTCGTATATCAAAAAGGGAATCCTGAAGACATCCCTATAAACGCAGCGGGGAGGAGAACCTGCCGCTGCCATAAACTTCCGCGATGTGGTGAAGTCAGCGGGCCATCTGCTCTGCGCCGCTCCCATATGCGCACGGCGGCCCGCCCTGTGGAACGGCTCCCTTCCAAGGCCCCCTCTGCGCCTGTCTTCCCTCTGCCAGGGTGACAGAGAGAAGGCTGGCCCACAGGAGGGCCACGGTGGAGCATGGGGCAGCAAGCACCGGGACCCTGATAAGGGCTGGGGGCGGGGGTGGTACCGTCTGATCAGAGGAGCAGAGTAGGCGCCCTGGGCCCCCCTGGCTGCTGTGCCCTGGGCCCTGGAACAAGTTGCTTGCCGTCTGTGAATCGTGGGGCCCTTAACTGTCAGATGAGAAAGTCCTGCCCACGCGGCTCTCTCCCACCCTGCCCACCTCACAGGCTTGAATGACTTAGATGACCACATGTCCTTCCCACAACCACCTCCGAGTGCAGAGGCTCCTATACCTGGAGTAAGAGCTAGAAACTTCACCCCATCATGGCTTAAGAAACAAACAAGAACAGGACCATTTCCTGTTCCTGGGTGATTCTTAAAAGCTTCAGGTCTGGCTGGATCCAGGCTCCTGACCAAGTCAGCTGGAAGCTGTCTGTCTCATTCCTATCTTCTCTCGGGGAACTTTGTTCTCAGGCATCTCCCTCCTCCCCTCCGGGCAGAGTACAAGATGCTCCCTGGAGCTCCAGACGTGTCCCCTGCAATTCAGCAAGCCCAGTCAAGGTGAGAGGCGGCGCTGATCTGCGATGGGTAAAGTCTGGTGTCAGCGGGGACAGCAGGAGGTGGGCAAATGCCCAGATTTATGGAACAGACTGGCACTGAGTGCTCTTCCTCTGAGCCAACCTTGCACTATCTTCAGAGACCTCGCCACTCATAGCCTATGTCTCCTGCTTACCAGAAAGTCCAACTGCCCGCCCCCTCCCCCCCACTGCTCCCCTCCCTCTCTGCCCCCAGACCAGGAGCCATCCTCCCCTCAGGGCCGACAGTAACCACCTTCCAAAGCCTCAACTTTGATCTGAATGTTGCTCCCTGAGTCCTCTGAGGCTTGCACATATGAGGCTCAAAAGCCAGATTCTGGGGACTTTGGACAGGCTGCAACACCCCAAAGCCTTCTTGTGTTGTACCAACACCCCAGAGGCAGAGGGGTGGGGAGAGGACATATGGGTTAACTTGTCAAAAGCCCCCCCCCCCACCTCCGCTGGACCTCATTCGGTGCATGGTACTCCCCTCTGACCATCACCCTCTGAGTGTGAGTGACCAAACCCCAGCTCATAGAGGCTTCTGAACCAACCAACCAAGGAAGAACATCTTTTTCTTCCTCTTGTGTCTGAAACAGAAGCCCTGGTGGTGCAGTGGGTTATGCTTTGGACTGCTGACTACAAGGTCAGTGGTTCGAAACCACCAACCGCTTCTCAGGAGAAAGACAAGACTTTGGCTCCCATTAAACAGCAACCTGTTCCTACAGAGTTGCTATGATCAACTTGACGGCAGGAAGTCTGGTTGCGTTTGAGATCGGAAAACTTCCCCATGGAGAGCTTCAGGGGAGGCTGGCTCCAGTATCTCAGCATGGCCAACAGGAAGCTGCCTGGAACTCACCAGAGCCAATCTGCATGCCCTCCTCCCGCTGCTGCTCCTTTCCCTCCTCCTCTTCCTCGTCCTCCTCCTTACTTGACCTCCTTGGATCCCTCTGCCTCAGTCGGCTCAGATACTACTTCCTCCACAGTGCCCTCCCGAGTTCTCCTGGAGGAGAGGTTCCTGAGCGCCACACCCTTTGCATTTTGACTGGCGGCTAATTTACATTTCTCATTGCAGTGACTGTCCTGCTCCCATCAGACAGAATGACGCGTTTGCTCATTTACTGCTAGGTGGCATGTCGGGGCCACAGTGTAAAAAAGGTCCCTGAAGCAATTTTGGAAAGGACTCTGAACCATCAGACCTGCCAAAAGAATGCAATGGGCTCTCTCTGTTCAAGTGGTGAGCTTCCCATCACGGGAGGGAAACTAGCAGAGGTAGTTTGCTTAGCAGAGATGATGGAGGGAGGATTTAAGAACCAGATGGGCCGCTGGTCCACTCAGCGGGTCTGAGTACCAGGAGAGGCACGCCACATCCACCTTTGCACATCATTTGCACAATGCAAAGTTTCTAAGGCACCTCCAATATGCTGGGATCGCATGCAGGATCCTTCCAGAGCCCCCTGTCCTGCCGGATCCAGCCCAAGCCCGTCTCCTGGCACTCTCCAGTTGCCTCTGGCTCTCCATTCTGTTCCCACCTCAGGCAGGGCTCTTACTTTTGTTGTGCCCTTGCCTGGAAGGCACTCCCTGCAGCTTAGCCAGACTACTTTCTCCTTGCACTTCAAACCTCAGGACAGAGGTTAGCTTCTCTTGCCCTAACTCACTAAATAAATATGTGTTAGTCCGGGTAAACTAGAGAAACAAACTTATAGAGCTTATGGATATAAGGGTACGGTTTATATACAAGAGGAATAGAACATTAAGAAAACATCCCAACCCAGTCCAGCTCAAAGTCATAAGTCCAGTATTAGCCCATGTGCCTGCTACCAGTCTATAACATCTTCCAACTCACAAAGTCACAGGCCAGTGGGTGCATAGTCTGGGCACTGACAGGGGTCTCCCCGTGGCTTCTCGCTTCCAGGGCTCAGGGTCCATCAACAGCATCCAGTGGTGGTAGAAGCCACTCAGCGCTGGCAGGGATCTCCATGTGGCTTTGCCAGCTTCAGAGGTCTGGTTCCATCAAGGTAAGGCCCTGTGGCTTCTCCTCCAGCGCCTCCAGCTCCTTGGACGCTGCCATCTATCTTGTCTGTAATTCGTCGTCTCTAAGACAGACTCCCAACAACAGGGGAGATAGCCGTCTCATCTTCACAAGGGAAATATCGCGAGATATCCCAGAAGTCTCAGGAGAAAGCCATGCCCACATAGAGACCTCATTGGCTACTCAATGGCTATATCCAGACTAACAAGCTAGACTTCACCCCTACATCCCAATATGAAATTAACAAAAGCACATGACCACCACAACATACTTCCTCCCTTACCAGCAGCCTACTTTCTTTATCTCAATAGAAGGCTTTGGATGGTGCCCACAGCTGGTGTGTTCACTCCTGATGGGTTAAGCTCCTGGGAAGAAAGACCTGGGGGGGAGTGGGGCTACAAAAAATCAGCCCCTGAAAACCCTCCAGAACAGTTGTTCTCAACCTGTGGGTCGTGACCCCTTTGGGGGGGGGTCAAACAACCCTTTCACAGAGGTCACCCGATTCATAACAGTAGCAAAATCACAGTTAGGAAGTAGCAATAAGAATAATTTTATGGTTGGGGGGGTCACCACAACATGAGGCGCTGTATGACAAGGTCTTGGCGTGAGGAAGGTTGAGCAGTTTTCATCGAACACATGTGGGGTCCCTCTAACATCCAGGGGCAATTGTTGCTACTGCTATGGTTACTGCTTTCTTTGTAGCTCTTGCTATCACATGGCAGGATCTCTTTTGCTGATTCACCGTTTTCAATTAGCGGGGAAGCTCCCTGAGGTTGGGGATCTGTGTCTTGTTCACTACTGGGTCCCAGAACCTGGCTTGGGGCTTGCTTGACACCTAGGAAGTGTTCAATTAGTACTTGTTGAATGAGAAATATTTGACTGACAGTCCTCGGTGGCTTCGCACATAGCTTTACTTTGTTCTGTGTCTTTCCTATGAGGTCTACAAGGATCCCTGGTGGTGTCTTGGAGTAAGTATTGGGCTACTAATGACAAATGTGGCGTTTCAAACCCATCAGGCACTCTGCGGGAGAAAGATGAGACAGTGAAGCCTTAAAGGGCAGTTCCTCCCTGTGGGGTAGGGTCATTGTGAGTCCGAAGTGGCTCGAGGACAGTGGGTTTGATTTATGGAGTCCTGGACAGCAAACAATCTGGACCAAACTTTCTGCCCAGGTAGAAAGCCACTCAAGGGCCCAGACCCCTTCCATCTTGTAGCTCTTCCATCGTCTAGGAGCTCAGAGTCCCCTGCACGTGGTCGGCCACTGGAGGAAAGAGAAAGGAAGATTGTGAAGTGGGGGCCTGGCCCGCACTTGGCTTATCGCACTTCTGCCCACTTTCTACTAGCCAGAACTCAGGCAAATGGCCACACCTAAGTGCAAAGGAAGCTGGGAAAATGTGGTCTTTCTCTGCAAGGCCCGTGTCCATGCATGGAGCTTTCTGTACTGTTATTGGAGTAGTATGCACTCTCCCATGGTCTTTAGGCCTATTTCCAGGACAAGTCCCTGCAATAGGATATCATGCTTGATAAAGGGTTGGTAGTGAAGAAGACCCAGAAGGAGATGGATTGACATGGTGGCTACAAATTTGGGCTCCAATAGAAGAACTGTGAAGATGGCAGAGGATTGGGAAGTGTTCTGGTCTGTGGCACACAGAGTCACTACGCAGGGGGGACCACCTCACTGCCAAGGAGTTGATTCCAAGCCATAGCTATCCTACAGGACAGGACACCCCTGCCTCTGTGTGTTTCCTGGGTGTGGAGTAGGTGGGCACTCCAAGCATCCAAAGCTCTAATCTAGCCCCTGTCTCTCGACTTACTAATGATAAATGGATCTTTGTTGGGGGTGGGGGGCAGCAGGTGGGTGCACATTATATTGCCCTTTACTTTGCAAAGCAAGGCAACGGTCCTCTGCCCAGAGTCAACTGGTTTCCCACAGCCCAGTTTTGCAGAACCAGATCTCCAGGCCTTTCTTCCAGACTCCCTTGGAGAGAACAGAACCTCCAACCTTGTGATGCACACTCAAGGTTTGCTCCACCCAGGGACTCCCCTACTTTGCAAAACCCATGGCTGTGGGGGCCATTCCGAGTTCTAGTGCCCTAGAGGGCCACGCACCACACAGTCCATCTTTAGGGGAACAGACAGTCGATGCAAAGCAAAAGAACCAACTAAGTGCTTGGCAGAGGGTGTCAGACACTGTCCCGACTCAATTCACAGCGGCCCCACGTGACAGCAGAAATCAACCCACAGGGAGTTCCCATAGGAGCAGAGCCAGCGTAGCTTCGAACCGCTGTCCTTACGGTTACCAAGAGCCCGGACTCCTTTAACTCAGCAGACTCAGCAAACCACCCTACAGCTGAGTCAGCTCTGACGCGGAGCATAGAGGTTACTTGTTGGGTGGTTGACGGCAAGACCAGCAGTCCCAAACCACCAGTCTCTTCTGGGGAGAAACTTTTTCCTCCTGTGAAGAAATGCGGTCTCAGAAACCCACGGGGCCAGGTCTGTGCTGTCCCAGTGGATGGCGATGGGTCTTTAACGATACTCTCTGAAGCTACCTGGGCCTCTGCAGACTGGGGGCCTGGATACCTCATCCAGATCGGCTCCCTGCTCAGAAAAGCTGGGCTCTTTCCTGGCACTCACCCTCTAACTTTCATTGGTGCCCCCAAGCCTATAATCCATGAGGTGCAGGGGGCCAGAAAGGGGTGTCCTATGTACCAGGCCCCTGTCTGGTCCTCCCCAGGTCTCCAGGGACTGGGTCTACCTCCAGGAACAACAGCCAGGCCAGGCTCTTCTCTCTCTCTTGCCCTCAGAGCAGGCATGCCGGAGGGGTGCCTGCCCTCCATGGAGCCCCCAGAGGAAGGGGTCTGGCAGTCCGAGCCTTCCCCTCCGAGGCCAAGGGCACCCAGGACATGGAAATTAACCAGGAGGAGGCGGCACCACATATTAACCCTCTTAATCTTTCATTTCTGACACCGATGTGGTCCCTTCATTTCAAAGAATTTCAAACTAATGTCTGGAAGGCAGAAAAATCTATTTCCCAATACTCAGCTGCAGCTTTCTCACCGATCGACTGCCCTTCCTACTACAATCAGCCCAACATTGATTTTTTTTTCTTCTTCTTTTTCTCTCCGCACAACCCCCTCCCCCTTTTTTTTAATGCTAGAGCATCGTCTAAAAATTTATCAATACCAACAATATCTTTGGAGGAAAAAACACCAACAGTCTCAGACTGCTTCTTCATTAACCCCAAAAGTGCTGGTCTGAAGGCACTGGGCCTCTTTGGGGACACAGCCCTGTCCCTGCCTAGCGCCCTGACCATACAGACTCCACGTGCGCAGAAGCGTCCCTGCCTCTGATCTCCAATGGAAAGCTCGCAGCCCTCCAGTCGGCTCCGACTCACAGCTTTAGGAGGGGGGGCGTTGCATGCGCAAGGTCAGGACTTCAAGCCCGTAGGCTGCTCCTTGGGGGAAAAAAAAGAGGCAGCCTCAGAAGCTGGACACCTATAGGGACAACTCTGCCTTGCCCTGTAGGGTGGCTCTGAGTCTTTCTTTTAAACTGGGGCCAGCGAGGACTGCTGCCATTTGAATTCATTCCTGGGAGAGTCCATCCACATTGCTCATAAGCACCCCATCTCAAGTGCTCAGGGGCTGAGTGTGGCTTGTGGCTCGTGCACACCTCAGACAGAACATCGCTCAGCGCAGCAGCTTCTCCTGGACAGGATCCTTGTAGAACGGACCTTAATAAACTTGTCTTCAGAAGGGTCTGCGTTAGACAGGTTTCTCTAGAGGAACAAAACCAGGACACGTGTCATTCTCATTATAGATTTATATAGATAGAGGGATATATGTAAGATAAGAAATAAACAGTTAACTAATCTAGAAAGCAGTACCAATGGCTTGGTGCAACTCACTTGCGTGAGACAGCTAGTAGACTGGCAATTCTTGGAGTCTTGAGGGCCGTCGAGCGGTCCTCTGTAGAGCAGCAATTCAGGCTATCTGGCCACAGGCAGCAAGCAGCAGAGCAGGTCGCCAACAGTCAGCCAGATGACAGGGTCCAACAGTCCCCAGCTCAAGAGATGCATATCCCAGGAGCGTGGGGAAGCAGGGCTTGAAGGGACCTCAACTCACGGCAACACAGTCCACCGATTAGGTGTCCCACAGGTAGTGTCACTTGGAGATGGAGGCACAGGGCGAACATCCCAGAGCAAGAGGGCGAGAGCCATTTCCATCTCCGCCCTTCAATCGACCCCACGTGTGTTCATTGGCCATGTTGTCACAGTAAGCTTACCTATCACAGGGTCAGAGATATTATTACCTTTGCAGACCTGATCGTCACTGATGAAGCTCCTCGTCACCTGCTGTTACGCAGCAAAAGCAGACGATGTGCAAAACAAATGGGCATAGCTGGGTTCCACTAAAGCTTTATTGGGTTGACTTGAAGAGCTACTTCTGATGGTTGAAAGATCTCAGAGGATTCAAAAGAGTGGGAGGGAGTCACCGGGGATGAGCGTGCCTTATATCTTGATCCGGGCGGGGGCTCTCTGGGGCTCCCAGGTAAGGGACAGCCACATTAGGTTGGGCTGCTAACCCCAAGGCCAGCAGTTCGAAAGCACCAGCTGCTCAGCGGGAGAAAGTTGAGGCTGTCTGCTCCAACCTCAGGAGCCCGCAGGGGCAGTGCCACTCTGTCCTCTAGTCAGATGCTCTGAGTCAGCCTCGACTCACGGCGGTGACTTTGTTTGCTGTCTGTGTCTGTCCTTTGCCATGGCGGTTCTTACCCATGAGGCCCGTGAGGCCCGACGCGCTGCCACCAGTGATTCAATAGCAGCTGGGCCCCGGGGAGGACAGGTGGCAGCGGAGCTTTCAGACAAAGCTTGGAAATTGACATCCAAAATGTAGCGCATGAAAACTGTGTGTGGCACAGCCGAGCCTGGCCAGTGCCATGCGAGAAGACGGCACCGGGCCAGGCAGCCTGGTCGCTGTCGGCGGTCAGAGTCGGCTAGATGGCAACGGATCATAGCCACTGAGGGTGTGGATCGTCCCGCAGAAACGAGGGTGTGGATCGTTCCTCAGAAACGGAATCCCAAAGACGTTAAGCTGCCTTCCCCTGCCGGTGCCACCCCGTAGGAGAAGGGCCCCACAGGCCAACCGAGGCTGGGGCATCTTTACAGGAGCAGGCCTGGCATTCTGCGGGAGTTGAATGCCTTACTGCCGTGCCACCAGCACGCTTGTTCCCCTTATGAGCTAGGCTGCCTCGGCATGGGAGAAAGAAGCTGTTAGCAGGTCAGAAGGGGCGACGACCTCAGCATACCAGGGGACATCCAAAAATCCGAGGAAGAGGTCATCCTCTTTTTGCTCTGTTAGTTTTCCGGAAGCCTCCTCCTGTTGGACTCCTGCAGGAGCCTCTAGAGCACTCCTGGCGGAGTGGTTACTTTCTGGGCTGCTAATATCAAGATCAGCAGTTCTAAACCACCGGGCTCTCCTTGGGCGAGAAAGGACAGGGTTTCCCACTCCTGTGAAGCGTCGACTCAAGGACAGTGAGTTTAGAGTGTGTGAGCAGTGGATAGAAACCCGAAGGCCAGCTCTTCCTCCTTGAGCCAGAGCGCTTAGCAGGTGTCAGGGTGAGGGGTGGGAGCAGGTGTGGAGGAGAATTGTGGGCTGAGGACAAGGACCCCAACTCCTCTTCTGCCTGGGAAGCACCCACCTTGGAGGATAAAGAGGAGTGGAGAGGTGAAAGCACGGACTCTGAAATCAAATCCCAGCTCCTCCTTGTGGCTCAAGGCCCTCCTCTATGAAAAGGGCACAAGGACAGACCCAATTCACAGGTCGTGAAATCAGAATAACCTACTGCCATCAAGTTGATTCAGCCCTAGAGTAGGGTAGGACTGGCCCTGTGGGTGGCCGGCTGTCCATCTTTCCAAGAGTAGATAGCCTGCTCTTGCTCCTACAGAGCAGCTGGTGGGCTTGAACTGCCAACCTTGAGGCCAGCAGACCCGTGCCTTACCCGCTGTGCCACCGGGGAACCGCAGACTGCTAGGAGAATCAAGCACATCGCTGCTGGAAGAGCTCTCTGAATCCTGTTTGGCAAATGGAAAGGAAGAGGCTCATGCCACCCCCACCCCACCCCCATTCACTTGCCCCATGAGCTGTCCTGGAACTCTGCTTTGTCCAGTCCCGGTGCCAGGCCTTGGGAAGAAAGCACCCGGGACAAGCCACAGCCCAGGGCCCTCTGTGTGTCACCCCCTGTCCCCACCCTGGTCTCACCTTCCCGCTGTCCTAACTTCAGTCCCTCTTCCCCCACTAGACAGGGACGGGACTGGGTCCCGACTGAGGCCAGTGGCTTGTCAGGACACTCGGGCCTCAGTCCAGCAATTGGCCCTACACCAAGAATCACAGAGTGTCCGATGTCCCTGGGGTGAGCTGGGGCAAAGGGAACCCAACCTGGGCTTCGTTGGCCTGGGCTGCCTGAAGCACCCAGAGCAGAGGCCCAGACAGACGTCCTCTCCCTGGGGGGGAGTGTCTGGCTGCCAAAGTTAGGGACCCTCAGTGCAGCGGACCCAGATACCCACTCCCAGAGAAGACAGCTGGGGGATCTCTAATTCCAAAGACCTAGACACCTTTCCCCTGGACGCCAATGCCTGCCCCTACCCACCACAGCAGAGGAGGACCCAGTCCATAGCACAAATATCCCTGCAGATTCCTAGCCAGCCGTCCATCCATGCATCCATCCCAGTGGCCTCTTGTTCATGAGGAGTCCTCCTTCCCGCTCACTGACAGCTGTTTCTGGAACACCCGCAGTGTGCCAAGTGGGTGCCAGTGGTCAGAGGCACCAGAGACACAGAGACACGCCTGCCCCTGGGGTGCTCCCATCTGGACTCGGGAGGGAGATAGTCAAGGAGGTCACTTCCCAGGGAATCCCATGAACGAGAATGGAGAGCAGGGAAGGTCAGGGAAGGCTTCTTGGAGGAGGAGGAGGAGGAGGGAGTTACAAGAAAAGTTGCTGGATCCACAGAAGGCAGGCACAGGAAGATCAGGACAAGGGGTATGCAGGCAGAATAGGAAGCTCTTGGAGGACTCAGTGAGGGGAGACAAGGCCAGGAGGCCAGGCAGGAAAGACAGTCACTAGCCTGCCCCGTACCACGTTCAGGGAACCACCATTCAAAGCCAGACGCCACTGTGTTGAAAGTCAGAAGCGCTGGCAGCGAGTGGCCACGAGGGCAGGACCCAGTGTGCCCAGCACTCAGCACGCAGCCTGGCAAGGAAGGAGACCCCGCCAGGCGATCACCAGGGCAGAGAAACAGTCAGCTCTGACGCCAGGCGAGATCTAATTATAGATGGCCAGAGGTCACATTTCAGGCCTTGTGACTCAGGACAAGGGGCCAAGGAAGCTTGTCACATGGTCTCTGCCCTCAGGCCGGCCAGTTGTCTAGCCCGGCCTGACTCTGCAGACCCACTAGGTGACGGCAACACCCAGGACAAGGGACAAGGAGACTTCTCCTCAGTTTCACTGTCCGTGAAATGGTGACGCCAACAAGACATGCTGGCCAGTGAGATTGAGGGTTGGTCTCTGCCAAGACTTGGGTGACCTGCCCTCAGGGCCACCTGCCAAGCATGGTAGGGATGGTCTTTTAGCCAGGTGCCCATTCTGCTGTTGTTAGGTAGCCTGGAATTGGTTCTACTCACAGTGACACTGCACCCAGAAGGTCCTGGGCCAACCTCACCTTCACGGCGACATTTAGCCCTTGTTGCCCCCACAGTGTCCATCCATCTCACCCAGGGTCTTCCTCTTTCTCTTGGACCCTGGATGCTGCTGTCATGAAGGTGCTCAGCGACTCGCTTTTCACAAGTGGACAGCTGCCTCCTTCTTCCCGATCCGTCTGCGTCGCATCTCAACGCGGTTCTCAACCTGTGGGTCATGACCCCTTCCCCAGGGGTCACCAGATTCATAACAGTAGCAGATTTACAGTGATGAAGCAACAACGAAAATAATTTTATGGTTGGGAGGTCGCCACTACATGAGGAGCTGTAGTCAAAGGGTGGCGGCATTAGGAAGGTTCAGAATCACTGCTCTAGAATCTCTGCTGACCCCCCTGTCCACCATGGGCCACCCTGTTGGCGTTTGAGGTCCTGGCTCAGTGTCCAGCATCCCAGCAATGTGCAAGCTCCCACAGGACGGCAATCAAAAGACACATCTCCTTTTCTTGACTCAACAAATACATGCATCCAATGAGCCCTGTGGTATGTCTGGCTCCAGGTTAAATACTGGGTGCATAAAAACAGTCATGACACCCCCTCCATCCAGGCCTCCAGAGCCAATAAGGAGAGGGAGTGACAGGGTGCACATCTGACTTACTCAGAGGACAGACAATGAGCCCCCATGAGAACAACACTCTTCTTGCTTTCTCCTGTTGGGGGGAGGGGAGGGGTTGTTTATCCGCAGGCAGGGGGATCTGGAAACCTCCTTCTGGAGGGAGGAGGGTCCCCTGCCCCAGTCCAAAATGCAGCATTCTCTGGCCTCTGAGTTGGCTGCCTCCCCTTCTTGACCTGAGTTCAAGTCCTAGGTCTGCTTCATGGTGAATGGTCCGGTGCCTCAGCTTCCCTATATGCAGTATGTGGGGGAGTGATAATAAGGAAAACACCCCAGTTCGGAGAGTCAGGGAACTTCTGTGTCCTCTGAAGGGTGACATCATCTCCTTGCCACTTGTCTGAGGAGGGTGGGGGTGGAGGGAGGTGATCACACCTTAGTACCAGCATCATCCCTCTTTTGAGGAGAGAGACACCCCGCCTTTCCCCCAACTCCAGATGATCAGAAGAAATTGGGAGAAATGATCTCCGTCTTTCCCGCCTGGTAAAGAGGGTGCCAGGCTAAGTCACAGTGACCATCAGGAGTTTTATCCTCTTTCTAACTCACAGAGTGGGCCCTGGTCCCTCGTTGGTGTAGAGAGTGAAGCCCTGGACTACGGAAAGGCTACAAGCTCAAACCTGCCCCGGGATCCTGTAGAGCAAGGCCTAGCTATCGCAAGGCCACAGCCTACAAGTTGCCACTTGGACGTGGCCAATCGAACAAGAACTACAGTTCCCACGTTCCCTTTCAGTGGGGTGTGGTCATGTGACCATCTCTGGCCAATTGACAGTGAGAGGACATGATGCTGACTTCTTTGGGGTTGGAAGTGGTTACCCAGAAGTTGCTTTCCCATCCACCTGCCTGCTGGATGGAGAGGACTTCTGGGCCAGGTGTGGGAGAAGGAGAACCACAAACTAGAAGGAGCCTGAGCCCCTGAATCACCACGTGGAAGAGAGCCCCCAAACGGGAAAGTTAGCATGGGCTGACACCAACACGGGAATTTTACTGCATCCAACTCCTGAAGCAGCAAGTTTATCCAATACAGCACGGCCTGGCCTGAAAGGTCACACGTCCACTTGTCATGATGCTTTATTAGTTTCACGTGGTTAGTGGGTGCCCTGGTGTGGGTCCCCACCCACGGCGACCCTGTGTACGATGGAACAAAACGATGCGTGGTCCTCCACCATCCCCACAACTGTTGTCATCGTTGGGGTCATTGTTGCAGCTGACATTCAATCCCTGTCCTAAGGGACCTTCCTCTTTGGTGCTGTCCCTCCACTACTTCAGTAGTGACGTCCTTCCCCAGGGATCAATCTCTCCTGGTGATGTATTCAGAGTAAATGAGAAAAGGGGTCTGCATCCTTGCCTCTAAGGAGCATGCTGGCCGCACTTCCCAGACAGATCTGTTGGTTCTTTTGGCAGCCCGGGGGACTGTGCACCATCATTCAAAGGCATCCATTCTTCATCAGTCTTCCTTAGTCAATGTCCGACTTTCACACGCAAATAAACCAAGCTCACTGCCACAGGGTCGAAGTTGACACACAGGGACCCTATAGGCCAGGGAAGGACCACTCTTATGAGCTTCCAAGACTATACCTCTTTTCAGAATTACAAAGCCTCGTCTTTCTCCCATGGAGTGGCAGGTGGTTTCAAACTGCTGACCTGGCAGGGAGCAGCCCAATTCATAACCACTTTGCCCCCAGGGCTCCATCCATCAAGATCAACATGCAAACAAGGTGATTGAAAACACCATGGCCTAGCCAGGCACCATCAGCTCTTTTCACCACAATTGCTTATGCACACCTTTGTCTTTAGCGATGAGATCAGCAAGGTGGGCATGGAATGATAGGATTTTTGTTCTTTGATAACTGATAACTGCTTCCACTGATACCTCGTAGTCACACCGGTTGGTGTACTTCTTCCATGTGGACTTTGTTACTTCTGAGCTATATGGCCGCTTGTTTGCTTTCAAGTTTTTAAGACCCCCGACACTATATCTTTGAGAGCCGGGCGTCATCAGCTTTCTTCACCACTTTTGCCTATGCACACATTTGTCTTCAGTGATTGTGTCGGGAAGGTGAGCATCTAGGAATGCCAATTTAAGAGAACAAGGTGTTCTCGCATTGAGGAAGCACTTGAGTGGAGGCCCAATGTCCATCTCCTGCCTTAATATTAACTCTATAAGTATATGCATGTAGATCTATTTCCCCATCATCATGTATAAATATATTTACCTATGTTCCTGTCTGTATTTAGATCTCTGTAAATGCTCTTTGCCTCCCGGTTCTTTCCTCTATCTCCTTTTACTTTCATCCTGTCCCACTCTCATTCTTATCCTTCATTTGAGTTTCAATAATTTCTCTCTGTTACATTACTCTTGATCAATCTGTATCAGGCCTCTTACACCCACCTTGCCACTGATTTTGGATCACTTGTTCCCTTGTCCCTGGGATGGTCAACACCACCTCCTTTCCCCACCTCCCCATCTCCCATGTCCCCCAGAGACATCAATCCTGTTGTCTTCTCCTCCAGACTCTTCATCCAGCCTATCTTATCTAGCTAGACTTGCAGAGATCATAACATGTACAAAAAAACAAGGCATCACAAGATGGAATAACAAAAGAAAACGAAAGGACAACAACAACAAAAACCAATGTCCAGAAAAAACATAAGTAAAATTATAGTAATAACAAAAGAAAAACCTGTAAATATTCAAGGTCTGTCCATTGACTTCCAGAAGTGTCCCCCGGTTGAATCAGGTGGGGTGCTACATCCTGATCCCAAAGTAAGTCCTGGGATTCCCTTGGGAACTCCATGCTCTGCCCCTCCTGCTGCTCTGCTGCATGCCCTTGCTTCAGTGTGGTGGGGTTCAGATCGTGTACATTCCCAACCCTCCTTGTCCAGTGTTGTCCTCCTAGGGCCTTGGGTCAGCAAGAGCTGCCATATTTCACAGTGGGGCTGACCATATGGTCCTCTCTGTGCAATGGCTATTCTGAATGGGGAGATCATTCTTGAGGCTCAATGGGCCAGGAGGCACTCCACTCTCTCTTCCTCCCCCTTCATTTGCTCTCGTGTGCTCTTGTCAGACATGCCCTTTCCCTGTGCTGCAGCCTCAGTGCTGACCTCCAAAGCAAACTCCTCTTGGGGGAGGAGCAGCTGTCCATGTAGTTGGGATTGAGTTTAGGCCCTCAGACCCCTCCCCTGGCCCAGCTATCAAAAGATACAGCCTCTGGGGTCTTACAGGCTTGAAAGTAAACAAGTGGCCATCTAGCTCAGAAGCAACAAAACCTACATGGAAGGAGAGCACCAACCTGTATAACCATGTGGCATCAAAGAGAACAGGTATCAGGCATCAAAGAACTAAAAATCTTATTATTATAAATGAGGGGAAGTAAAGATTGGGGACTTGAGGTCCATCTGCAGGGGAAGTGACATCCCCTTACAGAAGGGTCGTGGGGAGGAGAC
>PVJH01012843.1:51744-62821 GCA_004026705.1 Nesogale talazaci | reverse complement strand
GACTGAGGAACCCACTGCTCTGTCTCGGGCTTTGGGTCTTGGTTTTGTTATTGCAGCTCCTCTGCGCCTCCTCTAGTGTCAACACTGCTCCTGGATCAAGGAGGGTCAACGTGCAGGGTCCTTGGGTCCAAAGGATGTGCTCTACTCCTGGCCCTCCTCCCTTGCTGGTAGTGGACTGCTCCCTCCATCCGAGATGGCTCATTTTACACCCAGAAGGATGGCGATCATGAGGAACACTGTTGAGGACCTCTCACAGTTGAGTCCTCTGATCCAATCAACATCTTCCCCCACCTTCTTACCCAGAACCATCAGGAAAATGATGGTCATTTAGCGTAACAATGGCTGTGATTAGAAGAGCCATGGGAAAGACTTCATTGCAATGCCATCATGTCATTCGACATTGCCTATCTGATTTAGAGTGTACAATGTCACCGAGGAGAACCATGACTTTAACAAAATAACTTATCACATTCCTAAGCTGCAACTTCTCCCATACTTTCATCATTATAACTACCAGCTGGTATGAACAGCGTCGTTATAAATCTTTGTGACAATGTCCCTCCCCCACCCTTTGTATAAATTCCTGGAAATGGAGATTGCTGGTTGAAAACTAAAAACATCTGAAGGTTTCATTCCTGCCCTCCAGTTGTTCTCCAGCACAGCGATCAGGATTTGCACTCTAACCAGCAATCAGTTTAAAATGTTTTTCCAGTAAACATGGGAGAAAAAAAGACCTCAGTGTTAAGTTTTCATTTCTTGCTCATATTTCTTAACCATATTAACAAAGGCAAACACTTCCTTCACCTTAACATAGGCCTGAGTGTATTATGTCTGTCAACTTTATACTTCACTTTCTATCAAGGCACTCATCCTTTTCAAGCTGCGTTGTAAGTCAAAGATAACAAGGATCTAGCATTCACCTTGTCGAAATGTGTTTTCCCTACGTTGCCTTTGCTTGTTAATTGTCACGGTGTTTTTTTGGTACACAGTCGAACGTTAATCTTCACGGTGTGTTCTGGTACACAGTTAATTCTCCAGATAGTAAAATTTCTTATTGAATCTTCAGATAGGAAAATTTCTTATGTCTTCCTTCAGCTCCTCTAATAGAATGCATTCTTTTCACAAATAGGTTCATTCCAAACTCATCTGAGTGATATGTACGTTTCAAATTGGCAAATACGCTGTGTCCTAGTGTGGCACTCCCCGAATATTTTCATAGTATATACACAAAAATTAAAATTTTTGCACAGAACATTGAGGCAACGGTCGGCACGATGCCACGCCCCCCACAGGCCAGCAGATGGATGCTTTGCCTGACTGAGCACAAACCAAAAGTCCAACTCGCTGCCAACTCACAGAGACCAGCGAAGACAGAGTAGAACTGCCCCATGAGTTTCTGGGATTATAATTATTTCTAGGAGTTGAAAGGCTGTCTTTCATCCACAGACAGGCTGCTGGTTTCAAACGGCTGACCTTGCAGTTAGTAGCCCGACACTTAACCATGACGCAGCCAGGGCTGCACTCAGCGGCTAAGCATGCCTGCTCTTTTTGGCACAGTGGTGAAGAAGATCCTGCCTGCCTGCTCAGAAGCTTCTTCAGGACCTCGAGAGATAGGTGGGAAGCCAGCTTGCAGAAGAGCTCTGTCTGACTGTTGGTGAAAGGATCGGGAAAGCAGAGAAAGCGCTTATGAGCAGCTGTGATGCTGTGGGACCACATCACGGAAAAGGCCGTGTTTTCAGGAGCTCGAGACAGACGCACAGGGTTTTAGCCAAGAAGTGAGGCTAGGTGTGTGTCAAAAAGCTTAAACTGTGCAGTGAAACACCCCAAGTTAGCATAAGAGAATCTAGTCATTTGGTTATCTAGCCTTTGGATCAGGCAGCACCTAAAACGAAAGTCCGAATTCTGAAAGGCACTAGAAGCTGGGCTGGGGGGATGGGGGGCGGGGTGGGAGGCGGGTGTGTCGTGGGTTATAGAGGTCATTTTCACATCCATGTCTCAGAGAATAACATCAAAACGCCTGTTAGGGCCTGGGCAAGTGGAGAAACAGAGTCCCGCAGGACCCCTAGTGTGAGCCCTGGGGATGTAGTGATTATACATGGAACTTGGATCCCCATGGTCAGCAGTTCAAAAACCACCAGCAACTCCAAGGGAGAAAGACTGGACTTTCTACTCCCGTAAATAGTTACGGTCTTGGAAACCCACAGGGGGTCACGGTGAATTGGTGCTGACTCGATGGCAGTGAGTTTGAGGTTTGGTATGGACCTCTGGTCGTATTGTTGGGTGTGAGCTTCAAATCTGCCAGCTGCTCTGTAGGAGAAAGAGGAGAAAGAAAAAGTGGTATCGCTTCCGTCTCCGAAACCCTGCCTAGGGTCCCTAAGCGTGGTTTGTTTGGCTTCAGGGCATGGTATACTTTTTCCAGTCAATCCCTAGATTTCTGGCTCCCAGCATCTGACTGCACAAGCCTACTTCTGCCGCAGGGCCCAGGGCCAGATGCCCAGGGCCGCAGGATTGTTACTAAGCCGCTAGGTCGGTATTGTGTGACCTCAAGGGGCCTCCAAGGAGCCGGGGTCTTAAAAGCTCAAAGGGACACCTTGGGCAGGGTGGCCCCAATTCCATGAACTTCAAAAATGATTTTGTCGAGAAGGGGGAAGAGAATTGGCATGCAGTGAAAATAGGTCAGCAAAGGAAAAAAAAATCCTCTCCCAGGGATCCCATGGGGTGCAGCGGAGAGAATTACAGATAAGCAGGCAAACAATGCCTGCGTTTGAGATTTGGGTGGCAAAATGCAAATCATGCTCTCTACCGGTTAGACAATATTAAACACACTTCAAAGCGAAGTCTGACTCTTTTTAAATATCACTTTAATAATACAGCACATATCATAAAGCACAGTTGGATAGAAAACACTATTCGCTTTCTGATAAAAGACGAACACAAGCACCCATGAGTACTCTTGGAACAGCAAGGGTGGAGAAGGAGTGGGGGTTGCCCAGCAGACCAGCTGCCTGTAGGTTTGGTTTTCCACACGTTTTCAGTGGGAAATGTCCTTCCAGCAGCTGGCAATCCTGACTGCTGGCTGGAGACTATGCCTCGTTCTTTGTAGAAGAATTGATGTGGGAGATTAAGGGTCATGGGAGATCCTACCGACCAGACATCTGTCTTCAAAGGCATGACTCTCCAGTCCAGTCCAGTCCAGTGCGAGTCTCTTCTCTCAGGAGAACGAGAAACCCAACCACTTGCTGGGAGTTGACTCAGATTCTGGGTGACCCCATATGTCACACGTCACCTCGCATGAGCAGAGTGCCCCAGCATTTCTCCCAAGGTGGACCTGGGTGGATTCCACCACCACCACTCCTCCCCATCCTGTTGGTTAGCATGCATCCCGCCCAGGGACGCTAAGGGGGTCAATCCTCTGAGGAGACCTGATGCAAGGCACAGCTCCCCGGCAGTCCACTAGCACGACCCTGTCCCTTGAAGGGCCCTCTCACCCAATTGGCAGCTGACATCAAAATACCAGCCACGGTTCCGATATTAATTAGTAACATGCCAGCTCTCCGCCAAATGTTTGTAAATTCATGTGTGGCGAACATGTTTTTGAGAAAGGAAAGAAGAAGAAGAAAGTTGGAGCTCTTGCTAGTTTTAGAATAATATAAAAGCCTCATTTTAAAAATAAAAAAGATGCTGAAGTCCCAGGAAAGGTGAGAACTTAAACATTTATAATAAGGCTGCAGGTTCTGAGGCCTTTTGTGAGAGAATACTTGCATTTTTTGACAATGCCCCATTTGGGGCTCACAGCATGGGAAAGACACGGTGAGGCTGGCCTCCAGTGGCCTGTCCTCTCAGCCTCCTGCCTTTGGGTGAAGTCCCCCTCCTCCGGACTGTTTTATTACCATATGAAATGGCTCACAAGGAAAAGCCATGAATCTCCTGTGAGGACAGTATGTGAGCTTTGGAACACAAAGTAGCAGGCATTTACAAGTCCGATGTCTACCCAATTTTATTAAAGCCTGCCTTCGAAGGGCACCAAGTGAAACCAGCTAGTGATTAGCATCTAATAGCTAGTGCCCCAGGACACTGAGCAGATCGGAGCCGGGCTCAGCATCAATTTCATCTAAAACCCAGCCCATTAGCTGCCTGTGGTCACCTGCTCCAATCACCCTCCTGAAAAGGCTGTGTTCCCAACAATGCCATCATTTCCCATTACGTTTTGATTACAGTCCAAGCTCGAAACACTGGTGATCATCAAAAAGGCAATTTCCTTTCAAGTATCAGTTCCTGTGGTCATTTTCACCTTTTGTAAAACACATTTTCAGCTCCGAAAATCCCTGTGTGTATTTCCTCAAACTGCGCCTGGCATTGACACATCAATGTTCCCAACATGGGGCTCAGTCTCCCTGAAATGTTGGTTTCCTGACCTTCACCACCACCCCCTCACCCCCCACCCCCCAGGTGGGCATGCTCATACCCCCAGTAGTCCCTGAGTAGCCTTTACAGTCTTTCTGACTTAAAAGGCACATGATGAAATTATTGCTATTGGAATTATTAGCAGCTTCGCAGTCCAACCTAATATTGTGAGTGTTATTTATTTGTGCCTGGCTCTCCTTCCCCTCCAAGGCCAAGTCAGAGCCTTGTACTTAAGAGGCTTTCTCCCTAAAGCTTTGTTCAGCACCTGTGCAGTGTCAGTGACTCAAAGGCTCGCTGGGGTGAGAGGGGAACAGGCCATGAAAGTATCCATTGGCCAATTGACTAGAAAAGGAGACATGTGCAAAGTAATGATATTCCCACACCTGAAACACTCACCTGTGCTCCTGGAACAGAGTCCCAGCCTGCCGGCCCTGCCTGGAGGGCTCTGCACCTCCCTCTGTACCCAGGACACTGTGCATCATTCTAAGCACATCTTCTCCCTCCCTCCCAGACACGCAGTAAAACAACAGAGAAGAACGAAAAAACTAACAAACCCTGAAGGTTCCTGGGATCCACCATGACTCTGTCACCAACCTACTGTTCGCTTCGTGATGTCTTGGAGCTGAAATTCTGAGCATCTGGTCTGGACATGGGGGTGGAAAGCCATGATGGCCCCAAATCCACTTGCAGAGTCCCTGCATTGCCAGAGCCTCCCTCGAAGACTTTCTGACCTTTAACCGAGGATGTAGCTAATCTTGTCTTGCAGAATGGATGTCTTGGAAAGAGGATTGCCCTCCCCTCCGACCCACACCTCTTGTCGGCTCAAGGTAGGGGGCAGTCTATCTCTTAGAGCAGCCATTCTCAACCTATGGGTCTCGACCCCTTTGGGGAGGTCCAAAGACCCTTTTACAGGGGTGGCCCAATTCATAGCAGTAGCAACATGTCAGTGTTGCAGCAGCAATGAAAATGATTTTATGCTTGGGGGGGGTCACCACAACATGAGGAACTGTATGAAAGGGTCACAGCTTTAGGAAGATTGAGAACCACTGCTTCAGAGGCTTGCCGAGGTGGGTCTGTGATAGAGGTTACCATCCTGGGACCAGTACAGGGGATCACGTGACTACAATCTAGGCCTTATCAGTTTGACCCTGACTGCATTGGGTGGAAGGCCCTGGACCAATCTGAAAGTTTTTCTGACAGCATGCCTATCCCACTCATGCTCCCATGCTGCTGCTGGAGTCCCACCGTAAACGGGATGTATTGATCTGCCACCAATCTTGTTTCTGTGATAGCTTCCTTTGTCCCCACCACCTATTCTGTATTACTCTCAAGTCTCACTTGTGAACCCTTGGAGACCATTTCAACCTCGAGTTGGTGGTCGTCGTCCTCCAGATTATGTCCCTTTTCGACTTCATCAATACTCTCTTTTCATGATATTTGAGAAGGCAGGGTCCCTTTTGTACTCTAAAACAGAGAGCATATTCCACCACTGTTGGAGAAGCATAAAGGCAGATAGAAACTGAAGTATGTTTTCAAATAATAGCAGATAGAAACTGAAGTATGTTTTCAAGGATGTTTGAATCCTTGTGCCCTGTCTCACAGAGGGCGCAGGCTGCTCTGTGGAAACTAGGACTCACCTGAAAGCTGCTTCTTACTGAAACTTCTGAGTGGGCAGTCTGTCAAGCTCTCCCATCAGCTCTAGCTCCGGCATACACATGGGAAAGACCGATAGCCAGGGTAGACAGGAAGGAATCACAAGAGGGGGGAAATGAAAGAGTGGAAATTCTCCTCACTGAATGGTATATGTTGGTTGTTTCCATCAACTCTTCTAGGGCTGGAAACACCCACTGTGTCTAGGAAACTTCAAAAAGTTCAGGGAGCACAGAGGGGCCAGGCACCAGGGCTCCTAAAGTGGGGCATGACATAAGGAAACCTGGGTTGGGAGTGAGATTTCATTATTCTTTTTAATGTCATCCTATGAGCAGCATGGATCCCTGAAAGTCTTTAAGCAGGAGAGGCATCCAATGAGATTTCCATTTCAGGATGATAGTTAGAATCATGGTAAAGAGGAATTCAAGGTAGAGGAGATCCAAGGTTAAGGGACAGTGCAGCAAAGTCTCCAGATGAGATTCAACAGAGGCTGAACTAGAACACACTCCTGGCAAAGAAACGTGTTCCCGAGACCAAGAGCATCAATTCCAGCCATGGTCCGTTCCTTTTCAGCTTCAACTCTGGCCAGAACCACATGAGGATGGGTTGGCCACCAGCTTCACAAAGGATTTTGAACCAGTTCCTCCTGGTTTGTGGTTCCAAAAGGGGGAAAATTATATGTTGACACCCTGCTGGAAATATCACCTCCTTCTTAGAAAACCAGGTGTGTGTGTGTGTGTGTGTGTGTGTGTGTGTGTGTGTGTGTTGCACAGTAACCACATTTCTTGACCAGCAGAGTCTGGAACTATCATGCGTGGCTCAAAGATGATGGTGGGCCACACCACTTTGTGCTGTTGCTTTCCACAGTCCTGACAATAATCCTTCGGCTCCTACAAGGGGTCTATGCCTCAAAACTGAGTGTCCTCATTCTAGCGTGTCAGTACATAACCTTTCCCATTCCCGTTCTCATCCCAGGATATTCACACTTCACAGAATCAAATGTGCTCCTGTTTCTCTGCAGAACCTGTACCTGAACCAGTTCTAACTGATTCAAAGCCCTGAGTCAGCAAAAGGCTTGCTGTTGGGGACTGTTGAGTCAATTTCAACTCATAGTGACCCTGTGTAACAGAGGATTTTATTAGCTGCAATCTTCCAGGTCTCCCTCCTGTAAAATTTCAGGTCTTCCTCCTGAAGCCACCAGGTAGATTTGAACTGCTAACCTTTCAGTTAGCAGCTGAGTGCCCTGAAATAAACAGAGTCATCTGCAAATGTCACAGACAGGAAGCCTCCCATGGTTCCCTTCCATTCCCCATGCAGTGAAGTGACTTCAGTGAGATTAGAGGGCTGCCCATATCTGATCTCGAAACAGTTAACTGCAGAGGAGCTCAAACAATCTGGTCAAATATATTGTTATGGTAGTACACTGAAATGGAGAAGGTTGAAGAAAAGCCAAACGTAAACAGAAAGGTTATAGACCGCACCAAACGAGCTGGAAAATAAGCTTATCGGTGTTTATCCAGAATTTTCCAAGGTACCATGTGACCTTCTCAAAGACAAGTATCTATTGACTCAGAGTTTTGAACTGGATAACTGATAGTCCTTTCCAATATTTATCCTACTCACAAGATAGCAAACAGGGTCTGTCTGGGGCAAGGGGAAGCCTGTTTCTACATTGGTTTTTAAACTAACAGATTCCGATTTTATTTCAGGTATGCCAAAGGGTCTTGACAATATCATGCGCATAAAAACTGAGTTAGAGGTAATTGCAGGGGAAAGAGGAAGTGGCGAGAAGGTCACTGTGGTCTTCTCTCAGGCCACTTTCTCCTAACTGCAGGCTAGTCTATCTTTCTGTTAGCGCTTTCAAGCAGAGAAATTACTATTGGAATCTGGGCCTTCTGGCTCTCATATTTGATGTATTTTACTCACCAGATTCCAAAGTTTAACAGAGCTGGCATTATTTAACAGAGCCCCATATATTGGGGACACTCCCGAGTCTCGGGGAAGACCTACAAGTTTAGAGATTAGGAATCACTGAGACGGCATCATTAGTAGAAGCTCAGGTATAGGGAGCCCCCAGGAATCCTGGCAGCATAGTGGTTATGCCTTGGGCTGCTCACTGCAAGGTCAGCTGTTCCAAACCACCAGTACCATCAAGAGAGAAAAACTTTCTACTTCTGTCACGGGTTACAGTCTGGGGAACCCACAAAGACAGTTCCAACTTAAGGTCCTGTAGAGTCACTGTGAGTCGGAATGAACTCAATGGCGGTGAGTTTTGCTTTGTTTTCTGAGATAGCACAAACAATGTGAACTCCACTGCTCACCTAAGATTGATGAGTCCCACTCATCCAGTGGCATCTCAAGACAAAGTCCTGTCTGTCTGCTTGTTCAACGATTGCAGGCAAGAAAGCACTCTGCAGCAGTTCTCTCCCACAACCATGGGGCCTCCAGAGTCAGAACAGACCTGGCACCAACAAGTTGTGTGACTATCACGGACCCACTCAGACGATGCCACGGCCGTCTGGGTCTCAGAGGTTGGGAAATGGGTGCATTCAGAGGTTGAAAAACTTGCCCAAATGCTCCCAGCTAGTAAGAGACAAAATCTGAATTGGATGTTGGGCATTCTGACTCTAAAATTGTGTGTGTTCTTAATCACCAGTCTAGAGGATTCTCCAGTTCAGGGAAAAAATAGTTAAGATAAATGGTTCAGAACAATCAAGCTAGTCATAAAGGTCTCCAAACTTAAAACCATTAGATGAAACGAAATCAGTGCCTCTCACACCTGATACACATGATCAGATTTCACCCAGGCCCCCAAATCAAGCCCACTGCTTTTGAGATGATTCTGACTGACAATACCTCGTGGGGTCATGCGGAAGCGCCCCGGAAGCTTTCGAGGCTGCCAATCTTCAGGAAAGCAGACTTTCACCTCTTTCTCCTCTGGAGAGTAGCTGAAAGGTTCCATGTGCTCTACCCACAAGGCAACCAGCACCCTGCTTAGACTCATCCAGGAAACTGAGAGGGAAAGGCACACCCATGCCAGGTATTGTGCACAGGTCTAAGTGACTGCTTTGCCGTCAGGCTGAGCAAAATAGAACTCTAGACCAACTCCCAGTCTTATCATTTAATGACAAATGTGCCTTGAATTCCTTAATCGGATCCTCTCAACTCCATGTCATCTTTGAAAGTTTCCCTTATGTAGGACAGGGTAAGGGCAGGTGGCACTTTAGTAGAAGGGTGCATAGAAATTTCCCAGCGACCCTTTCCTTGTCTTGGTCAAATAAGAAATAACCATCTCCTTCACTACTCTTTGCGTTTCTCAAACAGATAGCATGGGACCAAGAAGGGAGACGTCGGTAATAATGAAAACACTAGCTGATCGCTGAAAAGACATAGCAAAAGACAAAGACAAAGCACTCCCCATAAAGGGGACACAGACTTTGGGGATCTAGACTTCAGTCTCACTTAGCAGGAAGCTGACAAAAAATCAAAAAGTCTAAACCTGTGAAACTAACAATAGAGTCTGGCCAGAGTGATCATGTCAAAATGCAATTGCCTACTCGGCCAAGTCCAACTAACCTACTCATCTTTATCTGTCTAAGCACCTCTAAGCTAATAGTGGTTCTATGCCACAGGATCTAGGAGGAATTTTTAAGCCATTTGACCGTCATCAGTTCCAAATATTTTTCCACAGAAACAAATATGCGAGCCCTTCCAGACGAAAGAAGAGTAATAATAATTGAAACTATTAGACCAAAGGACCATGAAAATATCAGTCTCCACAACCCTGAGACCAGAAGAACTAGACGGTGCCCACCACCACTGCAACTAGGTTGGAAAAGATCACAGGAGGAGGTTCTGGGGTGAGTGAGAGAAAAATGTGAATCAAAACTCAAAACCCTAAAAGAGTCCAGGCTTACTGAATTGAGACTGGTGGAACTCCTCCCCATCCCTGTGAGTTAGAATAATCAATCTCTTAAGACCAAAGGGGCAGCCTTTACCAAGAATAACGTTTAGACATTTAGGAGGAATAGAAACAGGAGACATGAGGAGAAAATGGTGGAATACTGGGAGGATTGCAGGGAAGAAGTGGGAACAGAATGTGTAGTTATGGTCAAACCTAAGACTGTTCAATATATGCTCTGCTCTGTAAATGCTGACCTATAATAAAAAGTTTAAAAATAAAAACGAAAAACATACAAACCCTGAGTCCCAAGAAGAGTGTCATTAAGGTTCTTACCGAACAACACAGCTGACAAGATAGGAAGGATGGTCTGGGCTGTTCTTCTCCAGCTACCTGTGAGTTCTCATACAGACCGCAGAGGCAGCGGTGCTTAAGGACTTCCGTGAGGTGTGTACATGATCCGAACCCTGCCTCCACCCAATGGGTCCTTACAATCGGGGCCAGCATTCTTGAAGGTAGCAGGAAAAGACTTCCAAATTTAAAGCATGAAGAAAGAATTCTCTTACACCGACCACTGTCTGCCTTCACCCACTTTCCTAATATATAAATTATCAAGGCTCATGCAGGAAGGAGGAAGGGGTGGGGGGAAGAAACAGGCTGCTACAAAGGGCTCAAGTAGAAAGAAAATATTTTGGAAATGATGATGACAACCTATGCACAAATATGCTTGCACAATGGATGGATGGATGAATTGGGATAAGCGCTATATAAGTCCCCAATAAAATGATTAGAAATGGTAATAATAATTCCCTATCTACAAAAAAGAATACTATTCAGCCTTAAAGAGAAATGATGCTTCCGCCAGTGCCTGAGGTGGATGAAGCTGCTGAGTGAAATGAACTGTCAGCAAATCCGATCGTCCCCCAGTGAGCTAACCCAGACTAGGCAAACACATAGAGAGGAAAATGCTGTCGGCAGGGAGCAGTGTGGGTGGGACTGCTTACTTGTGCCTGAGGTTCAGTTTGGGGTGATGGGAACATATGGGAAATAGGCAGTGGTGATGGCTGGACAATACTGTGGATGTAATTAAAGTCACTGCCTTTGAATACTTTCAAACATTCT
>PVJH01012843.1:0-51644 GCA_004026705.1 Nesogale talazaci | reverse complement strand
ACAGGCCTGGCGATCTGCCTCTGACAGGAGGGCCAGTTCCACTCTGCCCCCATGGGGCCGCTGCCCTGCACGGGAATTAGCACCACGGGCACAGTGTGTATAGTGCCAAGTTGGCTCCAAGGAGCGAAACACGTACTTTGGAGCTGCGTTTGGGGAAAAAAAGGACACCGAGTCATTTCATGCAGACAAAACTAAAAGCAGGCCTAAAGACTGCAGCCCACCCCACTCCCCTCCATTAAGAGTCACACGGAGAGTTCACGCTGACGGAAGGACACACACAGAGAGAGAGAAACATTTCACTGACCAAGACGAGGAGGCCAAGCTAAGCATCTAAAATGGACTCTTCCCAAGCAGTCGGAGGCTCTCAGCACCTCCATGCTCTGCTCGCTCTGTTCTTTCGGGGCCTGCAAGGAGCAAGAGTGTGCCATCCAACAAGGCAGACCATTTTTTTTTTAAACCGAAGCAAGGTCTGCTAATTGTTCCCCCCTAAGTGTCCTCTACTGAGAATCCAAAAAGGCATTCCTCATTGACTCTGCCCAGAGTCATCGTCCTTTTAAACTAGTCACTTAAATAACCGACAAGAATCCAAGGGACCACTCACCCTGAAACCAGCTACACCGACTTCGAATCTGAGCAGGTAAAAGCTGCATCAAATCCACTCCAGAAAGCTGCAAGGGAGACCAGATCTTCCACGGCTATTCTCTGAGCTCTAAAGAGAAGTCAATCTCCAGAAAGTGCCAAAACAGCTAGGGAAGCAGGGTTCCCCAGAGCCCCAGGGTCCCAAGAAGATGGATAGACGCCAAGGCCCTTACCTGTTCTGAGAGTCACCTCTTGTTTCTCTTGAACAAGCCTGATGACATCAGACACATCAATCTGATGCTCCGTTTCTTCCTTTGGGGCCTCATTGGCGTGTTGAGGGGAAGAGTGGGGGCTGTGTCCAGTTTCCTTGCACAGGATAAATCTCCAGCAATCAAACATGAGTCTGTAGAGCAAAATACACAAGATTGTAAGAGAAAGATAAGATCACACTGCAAAAAAGGCAGGCACAACAGTGGCTTCATTGAGAGAGAGAGAGAGAGAGAGAGAGAGAGAGAGAGAGGGAGAGAGAGAGAGAGAGAGAGAGAGAGAGACTTCAACCATATTTGTTTGGAAATGAGTACATTGAAAACTCAATTCATTCTTCATCTACACATTTCTGTGCTACCAATCTTCAGGTCAACAAGTAACCTACGGTTTGAGTATTGACATATGATAAAAAGTCACACAAGCAAAACACATCATTTACTTCTGTTGCTTACAAAAAAATAAAAATCCACCCCCAAACAAAACCCTGGATTTTCTCCTTGACATTCAGGCTCTTGTTTCAAGGATATAAAAATGTCGAGGCTCTCCTGGTTTCTGTGTCACAGTCTGATTCACTGCCCTGGCAAACTTTCAGAATAATTGCTGATTGCTTATTCAGATTACTTAAAAGACATTTTTTAAACCATCCAAGGAAAGAATGTGATCCCGACTTCCAGAGCAAACACGATGGTATGATTCTTCCAATGAAAATTTGGCAAAGAAGCATAAATGAAGTTACTTGAGGTGAGGCAGAGGAGAAACCCATGACCTCACAGGATTCTTCAAGGCTCTAAATCTTGACAGGAGCAGACAGTCTTATCTTTCCCCCAGATTTGGGGAAGTAGTCTTGAATTTCAAAAGAATACTAGTAATTCTACTTCAAACAGGAGCCATCTGAAAGTCATTTGCTTTGGCAAGCATGTCGACTTTATTAGGTAATTGGTAACTAGAATCTATTTGTAGTTAGTCTTGTAAAATATTTATGGTTCAATATTTTACCTGCTGGCTCAATACTTGACATTACTCTTCTTTAGGAATCGAGTTGTAAATAATTTAACCAGAGTTAAGTAAAGGTAACTGATGTCTCCATTAAAAAACACACACACATCACCTTTCCTTTGTGTGATTTCACAATTTCCTTAAAATTTTCCTTTGTTTTGTTTCATCCATTCGGTTTTGCTTTTGTGTCTGCCTCCACCTAGTTGCTGACTGTAAATTCTTAAAACCAGTGGGAGAGTGTCCCCATGAGGGAGGCCCTCTGTTTTCCACTCAACTTTCCATCTGCTCCACATAGGGCTTTGTCCACCAGTACGTTCTGGTTCCTCCCTCTGTTGAGTATCGCCTTTCGACCCAGACACGGTGAATCACAATATGTAATTTAACCAGATCCCTAGATCCTTTTTTTTATTAAAAATCATTTTATTAGGGGCTCATACATCATATTTCCAGTACATAAATAAACATACTGTGACAAGAACCCTCGCACGTCCGCTGCAGTCATAGATCCTTAGGTAAGACTTCTTATAGAAGTCCTAGGTTTAGGTATACACTGTGTATATATAATGGACACAATCTATGCAAAGAATAAGGGCTACAGAAGAAAAATGGATGCACCTGAATCACGGGGCCAGCAAAGAATATTGAATCTATCAGGGATTGCCAGAAGAACCAACAAATCCACCCTGGAAGCTTCCTAAAATGCTCCTTAGAAGTGAGGATGGACCCTCCGGTTCCCTTTCCCATCGGGTCAAAACACTGGTCTGCGTGATCGTCAAAGGAGGAAAAGAAACATTGAAGCTGCCCTACGTGCTCTTGGAGCTTGGGCTAGTTTCAGACAGGGTAAAAAAAAAAAAAAGCAAGGATGGTGAGATTTTGTCTCAAGTGTTTTGGAGGAGTTAAAAGCAAGCGTTAGTCCCTGGGAAAGTTGGGGGTCAGCAAAAAAAGAGGGACCTCAGTGAGGGGGATTGACACAGGGCTGTACCCAGGGGCTCACACACAGAAACCCTTGTGAAGATGGTCACGAACCAGACCGTGTCCCTACTGTTGTGCCCTGCACCACTGTGGACGGGAACAGCCCCAGTCACACTGAACAACCTGACGGAGCTCCCAAACCGCCTTCCATTCGTCTGTTAATGGGTGAGGACTTGCCGCACCTGAGCAGTGGCTTCAAAAGATGGTAGAAACATTCCGTTCTTTTCTTCGAGTCTTTTGAAGCAACCTCCCTCCCAACACACCCTCCCAGCTCTCCTGATGGTTTTCCATGAATGCTTCTTGGGGGCTTTTCACAACTTTTTCTCAGACTTCCTTAGTATGGTAGCACTGGAAGGACCATCCTCAATGGATAACAACACACCGCCATCCACTACCGGGGCATCCCAAGGATCTGCTTAGTCAAGTCTAGTTTCTATGCCTCTGTCCTGGCACCTTCTAGGTCTCCTTCTAACAATCTGTTTTTTTGGTTTTTCTTTTCTTTTTTTTTTTTGGGGGGGGGGGGGCGCGCATCACTGCCTCTGGTGGTCGTGGGTGCTACCCAGTGCTGCTCCTAAGATCTGCCTCTAGATTTGAACCGCCAAGCCCACAGCCGCAGTCCCACACTCAACCACTTAGGCCACCAGGGCCCTTTTTGTTTGTTTGTTTGTTTGTTTGTCTCCCCCCCCCAACAATCTGATCAAGTGCACAGACCTGTGGGGACAGTCAGCCCTACCAACCAAAGACACATTTCTGTTCTTCTTACAACTACTGTGGACCAAAAAATTGTTTTGGGGAAAAATTCTGTTTTGTCCTTTTTCTTTGAAATTGCACCTGGGGAATTTGAAAATGTGAGCAGAGAGGGGGGAATCTTAAATTGGCCAAAAGGAGAGAAAAAAAAAAAAACCTCATTATAAACCTCTTTTCACCTCTACAGCCTGCAGTTCTCATCGCAGAGAGGGCAGGCCACGAACGGGAGCCCCAAGAGAGACAGGCTTCATGGCGGCGGCGGCTGCATTCGTCTGAACCCTGTCACCATTTCCTTCAAGCCACCCACAAAGATGCTCCTGTGATTCTCTCTTCCGCATGGCAAGCGTTTGCACATATTAGATGGAGACTCTGTCTCGTGATGTGATCACGAGGAGCCAAGGCTTGCTTGACTGAAAATTGGACACACGTGCCCTCCCTCACGCTAACCTTGATGGAGAGCAGGGTATGGCCAACTATTGCTTCTAGCAGGACAAGGTCCCGGCCCCGCCCTCTCCAGGGTGAAACTAAACCACAGACCCTGACTCACCACTCTAGAGGACAGGGCAGAGAGCCCCATCTTTCTCCCAGGGAGCGGCTGCTGTTCTTGGGGGGGCTAGCAGCCCCACAGTAACCACTCCCCCAGCAGGCCTTCTCCAGGTAGGTGGAGTCCGTCTGCTAGGATCCGGGTACTGCACTATGAGCTCCTGGCCTGGCTGCGGCTGTTTCCCCACAGGCTCTCTCTTTCCTGACAGAACGTCCCTTCTTCAGCTGCCGTGGGTAACAGCATTCCAAATTAAGGGTTTCTGGACTTCAAAAACAAAAGACACCTGAACTATTTAGGCAGGGACTGATATCCAGGCATGAGAGAAGGAGCAGCCTCTCGAAGGAGGACTTTTCTGAGAGATCAGAAAAGTCATCCCCAGAGGACAGTACGGCAATTCAATGGGTCGGCCTGTGTAGATTCTTCCAAATTATCTCTTTCTTAGAAAAATCTCAACTTCACTCGCAGTTTCCCGCCATCCTGAGTGTGGCGGTTTTCCCGCTTCATAATGCTGCCTAAGACTTTCAGGATCAAGGGATTCCTGGCCGAGAAACAGAAGCAGAATCGGCCTGTTCCCCAATGGATTTGAATGGAAATGGGCAACACCCTTAGGGACAAATCCAAGCGAAGACAAGGGAGAAGAACTGAGTTGGGTTTGTAAGGAGCGCCTGATCTGGCTCACAAGTGGTCTGTTGCACTAAGATGCATTAAGACTTCTGCCACCATCTGAACAATTGAACTTGTATTGGCAAATTGTCTGTTTTTTTTCTTGGTTTCTTATTTATTAAAAAAATTTTTTTTCTTCCTTAGTTTTTATGCTCCCCCATCTAGAGTTTAAAAATAAATAATGTAAGACCATTGGTTTTGGGGGTGAAGTGGGGAAATCTCAACTTCAATTAAGCGCAGATTGCCCAACCAAGGCCCACACCCTTTAGGCTTTCTGTTTTCCCTTGAAATAATTGCAGCAATATAAGTACCCTGTGTGGTCATGTGCTTATGTCAATTTCATGATTGAGATTTTCAATCATGAGGCCTCTGTGTGGGCATGCCTTTCTCCTGAGACTTATGGGAAATCTCGTGATATTTCCCTCGTGGAGATGAGAGGCCATATCTCCAGTTGTTGGGAGTCAGTCTCCGAGACGACAAATGACAGACAAGATGGCAGGGTCCCAGGAGCTGGAGGAGGAGCCACGTGGCCTAACCCTGATGGAACCAGATCTCTGAAGCTGGAGAAGCCACATGGAGACCCCTGCCAGCATTGAGTTGTTTCTACCATCACTGGATGCTGTTGATGGACTCTGAGCCCTAGAAGCAAGGAGCCATGGGGAGACCCCTGCCAGTGCCCAGACTCTGCACCCACTGGCCTATGACTTCATGAGTTGGAAGGAGACTTTATTGGGCATATGGACTAATATCGGACTTATGACTTTGAACTGGACTGGGTTGGGATGCTTTCTCAGTGTTCCATTCCTCTTGTATATAAACCTTTCCCTTATATCCATGTGTGTGCCTATGAATTTGTTTCTCTAGCCTACCTGGACTAACACATACCCTCACCTGCTAATTAATAATTAAGACTGAAAGTTCAATTATTAGCAGGCTCATATCTTCCTGGTTTACAGACCTTAGTGAGGTACTAAGCACTGTATATCTGCTGACTGAAACCAGCTACAAATATTCATAGACTCCTTCATTCACTCAACCAGCACTTATCAGGCACCTCCTGTGCCTAAAGTGCTGGGTGCTGAGGACCCAAATATGGATCCAGTCTCCTTCAGGGACTGGTATTACAGAGAGCCTGGTTTACAAACAGACTTGAACATAAAGCTGTTGGTGCTCTTGTTGACATATGCAAAATTGGGCAATAAAGAATTTTACTGGCCTTTGTCTCTGGTTCCAAATACGGACAGGCAGTCCCCAGGAGACAAACACCCAACCAACTGAAAACTTTCTCTTTAACGTTATGAAAATTTGGCCTCACTTTGAAATGATTGAACCAACCCCTATGGGAAACAAACACTTTCACTTGCTCATGTGTAACCTTTAAATCATGGGAAAGGCTTTGAACTTTATTTTTGCACTAAAACAATGCTCTGAACTAGTTGTTCCCAGGTCAGTGGTGGCCAGTAAAAGGCCACCCTAATTTGAAAGGAACCCTAATTTGAAAAAAGTGGGTGGAGTAGTGTGATCACTGGAATGGGACAAATGACGAATGGACACATCTGCTAGAAAGTTATCCCCCTCATAGCAAATAGGGGCCATGTGCATGTTACACAGCAACCAAATCTCTTGACTAGCAGAGTTGGAAACAACAGTACCCGATTCAACTGCCTCTGTGGGTTTCGGTCCCCCTTGATGGGAGCAGAATGTCTTATCTTTCTCCCTCGGAGAGGTTGGTGGCCTTTTGTATTTCAGCCTGATATGCAATCACTATGCCACCTGAAGAATACCCTTGCCTCAGTTCTAAGAATTGTTCTAGTGAATTCTCAAGTCTCTGAATTTCTAGCCAGGAGGCCAGTTTGGGAACCCCTCAGCTTGTATCCGGTGTCCTAAAGTGAGTCTTTCACCTGTGAAGCGTATCCCAACTCTTGGTAGTGGGTGTCAGATATCATTGCAAAGGGGTCCTGTGACAACACGAGGAAAGGGTCATGAGACCATTTTGGAGGGAGGAAATGATGTCTCAACCCCCCTCCCCTCATTCTCCCCAGCCCAATCCCTGACTTCAAAAATGAAGAATCATGGAAGGAAAGGAAAGGTGAGCAGCAGGGGAACAGCCAAGGCTAAGGACCCAGCAAGTGAATGGTGGTGGATGGGGCCTCGGAATAGATGGACGGCAAGAGAAAGGCCCTTGAGAGATGAGCAAGGGGAAAGAGTTCCCCTTGGGGTTTTACACAGGCTCTGAGAAGGTGGAATAGGACTCCAGGGGGATGAAGGAGGAAGGATGCATGCAAATGATAAAAGCCAGGCAGAGAGGGGTTGGGTGACAGTCTAGGAGAGAGATGAGAACCTGGACAAGGCTCAAAGGGCAACAAGACGGGCAAGATCAGACCCTGAAGTATTTAGACGTTAGAACAGGGTTTCTTGATAAACTGGATGTGAAGAGAGAGGACGTGACCTTGAGGTGTCTCGCCTGAATGACTGGGTGGAAAGTGACACCAGCAACCTCAATAGCAAATCAAAGAAGAAGTCAGTTTTGAGGGGTGACCTTGCTGGAGTTGTGGGCCCTAGCAATCATCCACACTGAGGTTCGGGTTGAAACCACTGGGAACTAAGAAGACCTGGGCTTGTGTGTGGAGAAAGCAGGATAGATGCCAGGCCTGAGGAGACCTGGATGTAGATGGGATGGCTGGAGATCGAGGCCAGCTTTCCACCGGGAAGCCGGGAAAGTGCCAAGGATCAGAACATTGAAGGGCGACAAATGTTTGTGGAAGTGGGCAAAACCACCACGCCCAAAGCAGCAGCCTGCGTAACGGGAGAGCCGTGGCAATTCAGAGAGACCATGGTGACGTGCTGAGCAGCCTTGGTGAGAAGTCGGCCAAAAGTATTTAAGAACAGTCTCGGCTCTAAGTCACAGAATAGAAGGCGGGGCTGGCCTACCTGCCTTCTCTCGCTCACACTGGCTTTAACCAATGGTCCAGGAGGGAAAAGGAATCCGGCCCCTTGACAGTCATTTCCACCACCCTCACCATCCCAGGGCAGCCAAGCAGACCCTTCCCTCCATGAGAGGCCACCACGCTTTCAGCCTGCTTTCCTCTCACGTCAAATTCTGAATGAAGAGAAGGGGGAAGAGAGAGAAATATACAGATGGCCTTGAAGAGAAAATATCCAAGGCTCGCCTGTTGGCAGTCTTATCAGCCATCAACATTTAGTACTTTGTTAGATTTTGGGGGAGGTGGTGCTGTTAACTGCATTGTTTTATTTTACCTGGTAAATTTTATTCACGCTCTTCCCTTTCCCACCAGATTGGCCCAAACAACACCTACTTGAGGCTTAAATTCAAAGTTTCACCAGAGCAACCCTGAGCGCTCCCTAAGTTACCCCAGCCCGTCCCATCTCAGCACCTCTGTGAGGTCATCATGGAGGGAGGCATGGTGGAGGGCCCCAGCACGGTGGTGGGGAGTCTTCAGGGAGCAGGAAAGAATTCTGTTGGCATGATGGTTCCATGCTCTGCTCCAAAGGTAAGTGGGCCATGCAAATCCAGCCAGCCGCTTTGCGTGAACGAGACCGCTTGGCACCAGATAGCTGTGACGGAGTTGACATAGCAGCATATAACAAACCAAAAAGCAAGAGCGGGTTTCACATGAGTGACAAGGGGGAGTCACTTGTCAGCAGAGGTTCTTGACTGTCCTGCCTTCTCACATGGGTTCAGCTTTCTCAGTCTCCTCAGAGAATGCGTGTCCCACTGTGGGCCACACGTGATGTTCATTTCTGTTCAGAAAAACCAAGAAGAACCATCCGAAGCAGAACGTGTTCTAAAGAGGGCACGGGAGTCTGCAGCCCACAGAGACGTCCACACATGGCTGGGGAGTTCTCATCTGACTGCCTTAACCAGTTGGCCACCCCACGCAAAGATTAAGCAAACAAGGCTCTGAGACCAGTTCCTCTCCTAGGCTCTGCCAACTGCAGGAGGCAGGCTTTCGCCCCCAGGAGAGATTCTTTCCACCAGTGTTTCGGTGCCTCCGTCCCGCAGCCTGCCCTTTGGCAAGCAGTCCCCAAAGATTCTCAAGTGCGAGGGCCAAGTCTCATCCTGGGAGGACCACGATGAAGATGAAGCTACAGGAAAGACTGAGTGTCATCCCGAATCTCTCACCTGTCATTGAGGATTTGAAGTTCTTGCCAGGGCCATATGCCATAAGCTCCCAGGAGAAGGAACCAAATCTATCCCAGAAGAAACAATACATCCAGGTTGCTCCTGAGAAGCGAGGATAATGAGACTTTGTCTTGCCACCCTCAGAGTTACACACTCTCTTGTCAACTTGAGCGAAGAGGTGAAGTCTAGCCTGCCAACCAAGTTGTACGCAGTTTGATGACCTCATTCGGAGGTGTGATGGAGCTAAACAGTTCACTGGAGGTAGGACACACTCTCTCTACCTTCCCTTTCCTGCTGCTGAGACACTCAAAGATCTGGGGAGACACAAGGAAGCCCTGGGCACCGCTGAGATGCTTCTGCTGCCACTGGATCCATAAGACCTACCAACCGGCCTGTGATCGCCCTGCATCCAGAGGACTGAGGCAAAACTGAGGTGCAGAGAAGTAATCAGTTGTTCCACGTGTTCCATCATCTGGATGAGGGGGTGGCGTTCACAACCAGTGCACAGGTGCCAACCCAGACCCATTCCATTAATACGTGGAGAGCAGAGTCCAGGTGCCATGGATGCCACAGCAGAAGAGCTAAAGCCAGTCACCCAGTTGGTGGGGAGCTGATGGGGACTCAGGGAGCCCCCACATGTGGCACGTTAGTGTTGTGCTCTGTGGGGTTTCCCTGGCCCCATTTCCAGCAGTAGAACTGTGTGGGTGAAGAAGGTTGTGCCAGTCTTCCAGGACAAACAGGTCTGTCTTGGAAGGAGCGAGGGTGGCCAGACTTTGCCTCACCCACACCGGGTATGTTCTCAGGAGTCCATCCCTCGGTAAAGTCAGAGGATCAGCACTAACAGAGGAAGCCCCTCAATAAGACAGGGAGATCCTAAGTCAGGGGTTCTCCACCTTCCTAAGACGCAACCCTTTCACCCTCATGTTGTGGTGAGCCCCCCAACCATAAAACTGTTTTTGTTGCTACGTCATAATTGTAAATTGACTACTGTTTATTAATTGGGTGACCCCTGTGAAAGGTTCATTCGACCCCCAAAAGAGTTGCAACCCCTAGGTTGAGAACAGCTGTCCCGCGTGCTCAAAGATGGCACTGTTTATGGGAATGGTGGGCTGAGCCGGCACCGGCCTGCCGGCACCCTTCCACATACACCAAGACATGGTCATAGGGATTCAACCCCCCAACCTTCTGGTTAGCATTAAGTTGTCTACACTACGTGGGTACTAAGTAACACCTAAGGTGATGACTAAGGAGGGTCCCCAGCTCCCCTCTTCCTGTCCACTTTGCTAACTCACCAGCTGACCTAGGACACGGGGCTGAGCTGTGGCACTGGCTTCCCTGGCTGGCAGGTGTGAGCAGAGGTAAGGATTTTCCCCTCACTGCAGCGCTGCTCAATGGTTAGGGGAAAACTTCACTTGAATGTGCTGTTTGTGAGTCTCAGCCATGGAAGCACCAGTCATGCCAAGTGGTGCTTTGTATTAAGGAACACATCGGGGCTAGGGATTGCTCTTAATGCCCAGCACCGCTCCAACTCCGACTGCCTGTCTCCTGGCAGCTGTTGAGGGGGAGGCCACCGGGGCACACGCAGCCAGTCAGGAGTCCCTGTTCTGTTTCTGACTGCAGCCCTGCAGGCTTCCAGAGCAGCACACATCCTGATGCCTCCCACGGACCATCCTCTGCAGATCCTGCCTGTGGCAACTGCAGTGGCATCTTCTTAACCCCACCCACTTTCCAGGGGCTTGACCTGCCTCTCAGGCAGGCAGCAGACAGATGTCCCTTCATCCCTTCCATTTCCAGTGAAGTTCAGATACTCATAACTGCTGTGAAGGGGTCGTGGTGGCTGCTAACTGCAACATCAGTGGTTCAAATCCACTGGACTCTGTGAGGGAGAAAAAGGAGGCTCTCTGCCCTGGGAAAGCACCCCCCCTTTCAGAAGCCCACAGGGGGCAAATCTACTGTGTCCTAAAAGTAAAGTGACCAGACCTCTCGCTTTTTAACAAGTTAACAATGTCCTGTAGTGTTTTAAAATTAAAATAAGTATGTCACAATACTATTTTTGCATTCTATGAAAATTTTTGTTGCTCCATATAGACCAAATTTTTAATCAAGAACCCCCCCCGCCCCTACCCGGTCAATGGTGTCCAGCTTAAAATCTGGTCACTTTACCTAAAGGATCCCTATGAATCTGAATGGCCTGGACTGACAAGCGGTTGTGGTTTTCAGTTGTTGGGTGTGGTAGTGTCCATTGGAACTCATATCCACCTGTGTGACGGAATAGAGCTTCCCCTCTGGGTTTTCTAGGCTGTAAACTTGACAGAGCTGCTGAGGTTAGAACTTTCCACCATTCAGGGAGCAGCCAGGCTACCACGGCCCCCCCCCATCCTCATATGTTCCAAGTTACTTGTCCTGAAAAAAAAACGCCCTCAAAAGTTTATACTTATTTTTCTGCACTACGTATTTAAGAGTTGACACTGGTTCCGTTAGGAGCCCAAACGAATGGGCACAGTAAGAAATTGTGCTTTTAAAAAAAACCCAGCAACAGAATAACTCACAAAACCCCTACGGAGTTGGTTTTTTTTTTTTTTTTTTTTTTTTTTTTTTTTTTTTTGTAAACTGCCTTCTTTTCGGACGCACTTTTGGAAATCAGTACCTGTCTCTGCCCGCCACCGGTCACCGACCCTACCCTGCCGCCAGGTTGAGAAGAAGAGCTGAGCTGAGTGGGGACAATCAAAGAATTCTAAAAGATGGGCCCCCATGCTGCCGCTAACCGGTCCGCGGGCACGCCGAGCCGCTGCGTGGAGTCCAAGCGCACTCCGGGGGTGACTTGGAAGCCAAGTGGGGGGCACGATTGAGAGCCACCCCCCAACCGGTGACCACTGGGAAGCGAAGTCTTTGTGAATGCGGACGCCCGCACGCCCTCCTCTCCCGGGCCAGGAGTTCTAGGGCGCCCCGCAGAGAGTCCGTTCCCGCTTCAAATCCGCCGCGGCCGGAGTTTAAACGCCGGTCCCCAACGGCCGGCGGAGGCCGGGGACGCTCAGCGCGCCGTGCCCTCGGGAAACGGCCCTCGGGCGCCAGGAGTGCGGCGGGGCACAGGTTTCCGCCCCTGGAGCCCGGCCAGGCCGAGCCGGCGCCGGGAGGGAGCGAGCCCCGGCGGGGCGCAGGTGGACCCGCGCCTCGGGCTCTCCGGGCGCTAAAGCCGGCGATCGCGGCTGTCCCCGGCGGCCCGACCCCCGGCCCGCCCCCCTCGGCCGGTCCCCGGGCCCCGCGGCTCCCCGCCGCCGCCCCGCGCCGCCCGCGGACAACAAAGCGCGCCCGCCCGCTCGCCCGCCCGCCCCGTGCCCGGCGCACAGACCTGGCCCGGCCGCCGGCCCGCCGCGCTCCGCAGGTGCCCGCCGCGCCCGGCACTCGCGCCTCCTCCTCGGGGCTCGCGCCCGGCGCCACCGGGGAGAGTGCGTGGCGGTGCCGCGCGGCCACTCCAGCGCCGAGCGTCGCCGGCTGCTCGGCGGCGGGGACGAGGAGGGGCGGGGGCCCCGAGAGTGCGAGCGTCGACGGGAGGAGGGGCCCGGATCTCTTTTTCCGCTCCACCTGCTCTCCCTGCAAGTTGGGAGACCCGGGCGAACCCAGATGGAGCCCCAGCTGGGATGACAGTTCAGTCGCAGCCAGGCTCAGAGTGACACGAAAACCCCAAACCAAGCTCACGGGCGCTGAGTCCATGTCGACTCATTGGACATGAGTAGAACTGGCCCGGTGGATTTCCGAGATGTTAACTGTTTGTTTACAGTAGAATTCCCCTTCTTTCTCCAGCTCGTCCCTCAAGGCTCCACCCACGTCCCCCTCCTTCTTTTTTCCCACGTCCCCCCGCCCCCACCTCTTCTTTTTCCCCCCCGCGGCCCCTTTTCATTCACATTCCCAACCCTGAGCCCCAGAGCACACTCTTGGCTTCAAATGAAATGCAAAGGGGATGGGGTAACCTGCCATATCTTGATTACTCGTGAACCTTGGGACTATAGACAAAGTACTATATTTCTCTGGACTCTAAGGAGGTGCTTCCTGCCCTAAAAAGGGGGAAATATTGGTAAAATGGAAATGCATATTGGAATTTCTCTCCAGTTCTGCTCTGTTGCTTCCAAGAACCCTGCCTTCTGGAGCCATCCCTGCCCCTTAAGGTGGACTAGCTTTGTGACCTTAAGCAAGCTACAAATTAACTCTTCTGCTCCTCTAGTGTTTTTATCTCTACAATGGGTCCGAGAAAAGTCCTTACTAGTATTTGTTCTGAGAATTAAGTCAACTCATACATGAAAAACACTTTGACTAGTACCTGCCGGTAACTGATCACTAACTGTGGTTTGTAATCAGAGTCGTGGAATTAGGGTGCCTGTATGTGGTTCTGTAATGTATCCGAAGGACTAAACTTGGGGGCTTTTTGGAACGGATTTCGCACCTCCATGTTTAGATCAACATCGGCGAGTGTCGCCAGAGACAGGCGTTAGGGTGCTGGTGGGCCGTGGTTGCATGCTGGGCAGTCATTGCACCAGCTCTGCTGAGAAAGAGTACTTACTACCTCACTGTCGGAAGACCCCCAGGGGCAGTTCTACTCTGCCTTACAGAGTCGCTGCGTCGGAATCGACCTGGTGGTCTTTGGGTTTGGTTTTTCGGTTTGGTGTGCCACCAAGTGGCCTGGCTTTGGTATCTTTTTTGGTTTGCAACAGCAACAACAAAAACTCAGTGCCACCCAGTCCAATGTGCAGTCAGCCTCAGAACTCCTAGGAATGCCTCTGTCATTTTCAAGATTATAAATCCTTACAGAAGCAGAATGATTCGTCTTTCTCCCAGGGAGCAGCTAATGGCTACTGGCCTTACGGTGAGTAGACCAACCTGTATCCACTACGCTTCCGTTCCACAAAAGACCCATCATTCAATTCCTCTTTCTTCCAGGGATAGGGGGAGGGAGGGGTTATGTTCGTTGAGAAACAACATTGTAACACATTTGTTCTTATGCTATTTCTTATAAATTGAAACCATCAGGGGGAAAAAATGAGCCAGATATAAATTTCCTTTTCTACTTGAGACTAAAATATCGCCACTCCGTGGGTATACATGGGAAACATATTTGAATAAAACAAAAATGGAGTACTGGAAAGAGGGAAATATGTATGTATACATTTGAAAGACAACTGTAACTACCGGATGTATGTCTTTTTCTACCTGAAGGTGTGACTAAACCAAAACCAAAGTCACTGCCATCGGGTCAGTTCTGACTCACAGAACTGACGAGTTTCTGGGACTGCCTCTCTATAAAGCCCTGTCTTCTCCCGCCGTCACAGTGCTGCTGAAAATGGACCCACGGAACCGCCCCAAGATGAGCTGTAGATGCGCACAAACAGGGAAGGGGAAGGCTGCTTAGAAAAAACCATGTCAGTGTGGATCTTTCGCCCTAGGCAGAGGGCACATGCGCACATCAGACCAGAGCTCTGCTCCTCCCAGTGTGACCCTGGACCAGCAGTGTCAGCGTCCACTGGGAGCTGGTTAAGAAACGCAGGATCCCGGATGGGCTCCTCGGACATCAGAGTTGGAGATAAGGCTGCTCTGGGGAATCTTGGTACCAGACACACAAACGTTTCACCACCCAGAATGCGTTTCCTTTCCTGGACATCACTCTTGTTCCGGAGAGAGACGGTGAGGTGCAGAATGAGGACTGGATTTCTGGCTGTAACCCAGCTGGAAGAGAGGGCCCTTTTGAGGGAAGGGGGATGAAATTGGGCTCAGGGAGAAAAGGGAGGGATGACTTGAGGACTACAGGAAATTAAACAGAAGGCTAACTCCCTCAACTCAGTATAAGTTTTCTTGACAGGACCAGCCAAGGAGACAGGAACAGCATTTATCACAGGAAACGCCCCAACAGACTTGTGAATGGCCTCGACTTAAGGAGTTACCCAAAAGACAATCACAACGAACAAGGTTGGTGTGGGAACAAGTTACCTACTGTGTGTGTGTGTGTGTTTGTGTGCGCGTGCACGCTTTGGGACGGAGGGAGAACTACACCCTGATTCACATTATAACATTAAAAAAAAAATCCCCTGATTAACACAGGTTCTTTCAAGCAGCCTCTATTACACATCATTTACCAGGCAATAAAAATTCTGAAGGGAGGTAGCCTGATTGGAACCTGACCCTCACCCCCAAGGGTTCTCTGCAGGATGTACAGACAGATAGCATCAGTGGTGCAGAAAACGAGGGGAAGTGGCCACTGACCCCTGCCATGACCCCATTCAAGAGAATTTGCACAAGCTACAAACTGACCCCCACAGGCCAGCTTGGAGACACCAAACTGAAGTAACTGCCTTTGCCACAAGGCAGCGATCTCCAAATCACATCCCAAAGGATGCACAAATATTATATTAACAGGGGCTGGCAAAGAACTGGCCAACAAACAAAAATTGGGAAACAAACAAACATTAACCTCCAATGTCTCCTCTTTTCCTAAGCTTTTTGCTTAGGACATCATGAAACAAAACAAAAGAGGCGCTCAGATTTTTCTGCTGTTCAGAACACGTTAAGCTTACTATTTTAAGGCAAATTCTAATGTTGAGGTAATTCAAGAGGAAATTAATTCACCCAAGTACAAAAGCCCAGTTTCAGCCTATCACACATTCCCTCAAGCAGCACCCTGCTGGTATCTGGCTTGTTATAGCCTCATCAGCTCTTTGTGCCCTGACACTGCTTTCCCGGACACAGAAGTCCCAGGGAAACACTAAGAAATTACCATCACAAACAAATTTCTCTTACTTGCATTGCTAGGTGCAGGAAACTAAGGGCTAATCCACCCCAGTGTCTCATTTGCGTACAATTAAATGGATCAGCTGCAAGAAGTAAGATTACAGCGGGGAAGAGTAGATATTAACTATACATCCAGCCATGATTTCATTTTCTGAGCACATGTTTAATGACTTGGCACACACGTGTTCTAAATCCTGGCCACAGGACTCTAGCTTTGCCCTGAGAGATGGGAATTGTGGTTTGCCTACTGTCGATTCAGCATAAAATAAAAAAAGGCTTACAGCAAGCACTTTCCACTTAGGAAACACCTGGAAAATGGTGAGAACAAAACCTTCTAGTTGTTAGAATTATACAAAGGCATCCTCAGATGGCTATTGTATTCGGTAACGAGCTTAAGTAAGTTCATCTGTCCTCTGTATTAGGCCAATTTTTCTGTCTCCGTGTTTGCAGCTTTCTCTTTAGATATGAACTCCTTTGTGTGAAAGAGATCTATATTTAAAAAACAATTGTTAATCTGTTAGAATGATGCTTTCTGTTTTAAACACTTTACAGTGGCGATGGATCGGTCAGCAGGTATTTGCTGTGAGGAAGAAGGCAAAGCAAGTGGGAGGAGAAGGTGCTAGTTTGGGAATTCTGGGAATGGATTTGGGAGGGTGGATGAGATTTCCTAAGAAGCCCATTCCCACAAGAAGATCACGGTGTCTCTTCATTCAGAATCTTTCGGTGGTTTTCTTTATTCTGCTCCAGTGTTTCCAAGAGATCCGCCCCTGGAGGAGGACATCCTACTTGATGGAGAGTCAGGAAAGGGAGGAAGACCCTCAATGAGCTGGACGGACGCAGTGGCTGCAACCTTCACCTGAAGCATAGGGATAGTGGTGAGGATGACACCAGGCGAGGTAGTGTTTCCTCCTGCTGTGCAAAGGGTCGCGGTGGCTCCAAATCGACAAGTGTTTGAAAGTGGTGTGAGAATGAGGAAAACAGAAACAAGGTTATCCTCCCTGTGGTTGTTTTCCTTGTGCAACAGCCTGTCCTTTAACTCACATCGATTGGGATGATGAAGAGGTAGAGACCCCCTTCACATGGATGTCAGAATTCTATACTGGTACAAGCTCAAAAGGGGCAATTAGCACACTGCAGGCTCATTTGGGGTGGTCCTGAACTCTAGCGGTAAGAGGAAGTCCTCCAAGCAGACAGGATTGGGCCATCAGTTTGTAGTAGATGGGGAATGGCCTAAGGTAAGAATCTACATGGACTTCTGATGTTCAGGATATGGTTTGGCTGGCTGGACAAGTGTCTAGAGAAGCCAGGCTAGAGGTCTGTGATGGAGACCTGGGAAAGGGCATGTGAATAAACTCTTTGCCATAGGGGAATGAGCACAAGGGGCATGGAGCCTCACATCAGCATCCACCAGAGAGCTTTACTGAAGACACCGGACATAGAAGACACTGAACAAATAAAGAGTGAATAGGATGCCATGCTAAGTAGGGGCCAGCTAGCCTCTGTCTTTGGCCTCCCTAGTACTTCCATATCGGGCCAATTAAGAAAGTACTCATGATGGTATGGGGCAATGCCTGGTCCCACCAGCCTGGACCCTGTCTCCCTAAGGCCATTGTAGTGTAATATCGATGCCCACCCCACCCCCCATCCCATTTCATGTTTTGGTTTTAATTACTTCCGTGCTGGCAGAATCTTATTCCATTTGTTCTTTTTTGGCATCACTGCCCTCAGGTGGTGGGAGTAGGAGGCCCAACCTTTGCTCCGTGGAGCTGGAATTGAACCTCCATCCCAGTGGGCCACAGTCCCGCGCACAACCACTACGCCACTGGGGCTCACCGTTCCATTTGTTCTTTCAAGGTGCTTGCTTCTGTTTCACTTTGGAAGGTTTACTCCAAAGCATGCTAAGCATGCTTACTGTCAGGATTAAACCAACATGGTTTGAAAGGTTGGAGATGAGGCTAAAGGACCTTACTGCTCCAAAGTTCTAGAGAAGTGGATCCAATGATTAGGCACCTGCTTCCCAGGAGTAGTGGTTAGAAACACAGCATAGGGATGTTGACTACTTCCCACCCTACGCTATGCCCTGAAAGTGCCATTAGCAAGGACAAGAGTAATGCCTCCCACAAATCCCTGACACCTGGCATAGCTCTCTGCTGCTTAAGGTTTCTTTTAATAGGGAAGCACCTATTAGCAGAATTTTCAAGTTTTCTTCATTTGGATGACATAATTCTTTAACATAGCTGTTCTCAACCTGGGAGTCACAACCCCTTTGGACGTCGAATAACCCTTTCACAGGAGTCGCCTGAGATCATTGGAAAACGCATGTGTCTTGGGAATCCAGACACCTCCTCTATCCAGGAAGGCCCGCCCACACGCTGATACGCTGATCTGGTGAGAAAGAAGCTTATCTCAGCCTTTGCACTGACTTTGGCCTTTTAAGCAGACTGTAGCAAAATGTAGCCACCTCATCGACTGTTGTTATAGTAAGACTGTGACCCATGCTACACCATGCGTCAAGACAAAATTTCATTTATTTTTAATTAGAAATAAATATTTCATAATCTATAATTGCATATTGTTTTTGTGATTAATCACTATGCTTTAATTATGTTCAATTTGTAACAGTGAAAATGCATGCTGCATGTCAGATATTTACATTCTGATTCGTAACAATAGCAAAGTTATAGTTATGAAGAAGTGACAAAAATAATTTTATGGTTGGGGGCCACCACAACATGAGGAACTGCATTAAAGCATCGCCGCATTAGAAAGGTTGAGAATCATTTCTTTAGTAGGATACATCTTAATCTTATTGCAATCATCAAATTCCTATTTATTTTTAACTTCCTATTTATTTTGAACTTTTTTGTTACAATTTAGATGAAACTTTAATACAAATTAGTTCCCTATCAATCATACATAATGTGTCAGCACTCTCCCCACTTCCTTTTTGCTTCCATCATTTTTTTTTTTTTTTGCTTTCATCATTTCTGTTCATCCTTCTCACCTTTGACTTTGGACCAAAATTGCCCTGTTGGTTGCTTGCTTGTAAGTGATTGTTCTGAGAGCACATTCTTCATGTTCATTGATAGCTTTGTCTATGATTTGACTGAAAGGTGGTCTTTGAGAGTGTTTAAGACAATAGTCTCATGGGTTCACGTAGCTACCTTCAGAACAAAAAGTCTGGTGCTTTTTCTTTTTTTTCACTTTGATTTTTGTTCCTTAATTTCTTTTTTTCCCCCGCATTAGAAATCTTCTTCTAAAGTCCACAAAGGATCTTCTATTGTGGTCCGAGTCCAAGTGGTTGGTTGTGGTAGCCAGGTTTCAACTAATTTTTCTGGTCTCAGCTCACAGGAGGCTGTGATCCATTCTCTTTCTTGAGTTTTCCTGTCTCTTCATTCTCCAAGAAGGAAGACCCAGTAGCTGTTGCTGCTTAGATGGTCACTTACAAGTTTTTAAAACCCTAGACACTATTCACCAAATTCAGCTGTAAACATAATCTTTATGAACTGTGTTTGCCAATTGTCTGAGATGTTCTCTGAGGCTGGGGCCCTTACCCCTTATGTCCTGTCCAGTGGCTGGCTGTCCTAATATCTAAGCAGTTCTATCATTGTGTCCCTTACATGATCATATATAAATATTTGTTTATTTATATGAACATAAAAGGGATACAATTTTAAGTTATATCTATAATGAGTTCATATGAAGCCTGGCCAAACGCCATTGTATTTTCCCATTGCTTCCTTTGCATGCAAAAACTAGACAGTTTGCAAGGAAGACTGAAGAGGAATGGATGCCTTTGAATCATGATGTTAGTGAATGATATTAAATAGACTGTGGATTGCCGGAAAAATAGACACATCTGTCTTGAAAGAAGTATAACCAAATATTCTTTAGAAGCAAAGATTTGTTAGACTTCATCCCATAAATTTGAATATGTTTATGAGGAGTGTCCATTCCCCGAAGAGAGACATCATGCTTGGGAAAACGTGGGTGAGTGAAGAAGGGGAACACATTCACTGGGATGGATTGAGACAGTGGATACAACAAAGCACTCAAAGCTAGCAATGGTGACTGTCGTACAAAGGGTTCCTGTGACTGACTTGACAGCACCTGACAGCAATTGTAATAAATACCTGTAGCATTTTCAAGTATGTATATAGCAATATCCACAGCCATACCTATATATATATGTGGGTATGCTCCTGAAAGTTCTCCCTGACCGATTTATCCTACATATTTACATATGGGCCTATTCACAAATTCTTGTTAGCCACTACTACTTATTATGGCACTTACTGAACCTATTCTTTATTTTTTCACACTGTTCAGTCTCTGCCTTTGCCTTGGTCCTGTTGGGCTGACATCTCCCATATGGTGTACTGCCTTTACCGTCTTTAGAATGAATTCTCACCTACTCCTTAGTTACTACTTCTCCCTTCTCTCCCTGGTAACAACCAGAGAATGTTGATTTCTGTGTGTAAACATAGTTTTGACTTTTGATAACCACAATCTTATACGACTCTTTCCATTTGGCATCTGATCTTTCATGATGCCCATTAGATTCATCCATGTTGTGCTATATGTGTGGATTCATCATTATTTTTGTCTCTTTCCATAGTACACCATTGTATGTACATATTCCTTTCTATATACATTGCTACCATTTGTCCATTCATTCATGGATATTTAGAATATGTCCATATTTTACTAATACACGTAGGGAAGGGGCTGAGTCCTGGTGGCGTAAGTGGTTGAGTGCAGGACTATGGCCAGTGGGCTTGGCAGTTCAAATCCAGTGGTGGCTCTCAGGAGCAGTGCTGGGTAGTTCCCATGACCACCAAAGGGCAGTGATGCCCCCCCAAAAACCAAAATACACATAGGGAAGAGATTGCTAGATCCTATGCTATTTATTTATTTTTTAGTTAAAAAAGTTTTTGTGGATTGTCAAGATTTACAGATCAGATCATGTTTTACATGCAACAATTCATAGACTTTGTTTCAACTCATCCATTGCAATTGCTTCAATTGTCCTCCCTTATTTCACTGCCTCTCTCTGTATCTTGTTTCCATCCTCCTTTCCCAATCCTCCAGACTGGATTCTTGGGCAAATGCTGCCCTTTTGATCTTAAATAGATCACTCTCCTGACTTGGAGGTGAGTCCAGTTCCAGACCCGAAAGGCCATCGCCTTGAGGGTCCCAGCAGTGTCTATCTGACTTTGGTTATCGTTAGTCTGGTCTCTTTAATGGTTTTGAGTTTTGTTTCATGTGTTTCTCTCTTTAGATACAGACCCATCTAATGGGACCCTTCTTCAAGAAGAGAGTAGTAGTAGCTGGTGTTCTTTACTTCCTCTGGTCTCAGGGTTGTGTAGAATAATGTGTGAATAGTCCATTAGCCCATTGAAAAAATTGCTTCCATATGACTAAAATCCATCAGTCTTCTTTTCACTGGATCAGGAGAGATCCATAGTCATTGTACCTTCTTTGACTACTCACAAATTTTTAAGACTCTGATCATTAGTCGCCCAAGTAGGATGTCCGGGGTCACCCAGACCCAAGAAGTAATTTCCTCAAGATGCTTGGTAGCATCTGAAAAGTTTTCATAACTTTGTCTCCTGTGTCCTCTGCATTCACGGATATATGGACAGCAAGGTAAAAATACACATGCGCAAACATTCTCTGCCAAACCTATATATATTAATGAGTATATTTCCACACACACCCCTGCAGCCGTCCAGCAGGCATGTCTGCTCAAGCGTCTAGTCACAGACCACCACGCTTTCAGGATGTGGCTCTCCAAGTATTGACCTCTGTTGCCTTTAACTCTTGCAAACCTCCTAGTTTCTCCCCTGCCCCCACAGTTATTTCTGGCGGCCTCTCTCTTTTTATTTCTTGCCTTCCCCTTCCCTCAAGTTCACGCATTCATTTGGTATTTCTAGCTCAAGTCTTTAAGGGAACAACATACCACTTCCCATAGTCATTGTACCACTCTGCAACCCTGCCAGCACTGTGTAAGAGTTCCAGTCTCCCTTGCGCGCATTTGCTGTTCTCAGTTTTTGTTGGTTTCCATCCATGTCATCATTGCGTGGGTGAGGTGGTATCTCATTGTAGTTTGATTTACACGTCTATTGCCATGGACTGCTAGAAGAACAATGAAATCTGTCTTGGAGAAAGTAGACTGAGAATGCTTTTTAGAAGTCAGGGTGGTGGTGAATCTTTGCCTCACACACACTGGACATGTTAGCAGCAGAAACCAGACCTTGGAGAAGGACATTATTCTTAGTACAGTAGAAGGGCAAGGACAGACGGCAGACCTTTCAGGAGATGAATTAGCACAGTGGCTGCAACAATGGGCCCAAACATAACTAGTATGCTTGAACAGGTACAGGCAGGGACAGACGAGACTTCATTGTCACTATAAGTCAGGGTCACTCTCAGTCAGGACCAAGGCAACGGCACCTAACAAAAACAACAATCGGTTTATAAAACAATAACAACAATGCAGCATATTCTCGTGTGTTTGCTAGGTGCCTAAATATATTTTTTGGTGATGTGTCTGTTCATGTTCTTTGCCCATTTTAAGTTAGACTGTCATCTTGCTTTGGTTTTCTATATAGTTCAGAGATTACACCTTTGTTGGGTATGCTTTACAAAAAAAAATTTCCCCCACTAGAAGCACAGGGCAGGAATTACGCCTGATCTGACCCCACCACACCGGGACGAAATGGTAAGGGCATGCAACAGAGCAGCAAGGGGAGCAAAGCAATGAAGTCCCTGGGGAATGCCAAACATAGCCTTTGAGTCTAGGGCAGGGCACCCCATCAGACTCAACTGAAAAACACTCCTCAAGGTCAACAAACAGACCTGGAGTTATTTATAAGCATTTCTTCCTTCCTTCCTTCCTTTTTTACTTGTTTCTTTATATTGTTATTGTTGTTTGGGGGTTATTTGCTTTGTTTTATTTTGCTCTGTTTTGGTTTTGTGCTTATTATTATCTCTGCCTGTCTACCTAGATAAGATAGGTGGGATAAACAATCTGGAGGAGAAGACAATGGGACCGTGGTTCTGGGGGGACATGGGAGAGAGGGAGTTGAGGAGGTGAGGGAGAGGAAGTGGGTTTTCACAAATCCAGGGACAAAGGAACAACAGGTGATCTAAAAATCGATGGTGAGAAGGGCACAGGATGCCTAGTAGGGCTTTCTCAAGGACAATGGCATCAAGAGACTTACTGAAGGCTGAACATTGTGGGGCGAAGAGAGGACTTTTCCATAATTATATCTACTCCAAAGTATTAAGCAAATATTGGTAACCATTTGCCAGCTCAGAAGCTTCGATATATTCTCCCTGAAGGCTCTAGCTCTCAGAGGCCTTTGTGTCTCACACAAAAGACAGGGCTGACCCCCTACTTTTAGGACAATGGGTCACTCCCCCTGAAAGCTTTAGCTGTATCATCTCCCACCCAAGAGCAATCAAGGTGAGGCCTCCGCCATCAGGAAACTTAGGTCTGCACATCTTGTCTCATGGGGACCCCATACTTCCTTTTCCTATAACATGCACCTGTAGCCTAACCCCTTCCTGTGACGTATGTCTTTACCTATAATCAGGGGCCTTGCATGGCTCCAAAAGATATATAAGGCTTGGTCAGAATGAAGGAGCCTCTTGCCCTCTCATCTCCACACCCTCTGGCCCATGCTCTTTCCCCTTCTCCCTTTCTCCATGTCCTCATCTCCCCCCACCCCCTCTTACCCTCTCTCCACATTGACCATGGAGCAGGGCTGAAGTGAGCGTGCTACCATGAAATGTGTCTGACTCCTTTCTCTCTTTCTCATGTTCTCTATGATTTTACTATAACAATTATTAATTATCACCATGCAATTGTGCCTATCGGACCTGTGATGTATATGTCGGAGGCTGGCTTCCTCTGATAGAACATGATAGTGGTACAAGAGGAAAGTAAGAGGAAAAAGAGGAAACAAGTAGGAGGCAAAGGATATTTACAGAGGTCTAAATATAGGCATGTACATATGTAAATATATTTATATATAATGATAGGGGGAAATCTATGTACATATATTTTAAGTATTAAAGTAGCAAATGCACATTGGACCTCTACTCAAGTTCTTCCCCAAGGCAAGAACACTTTGTTCTCATAACCCATATCCTCTGATGCTCAGTTTCCTGACATGGTCATTGAAGACAAAATGGACGTGTAACCAAATGTGGTGAAGAAACCTGATGGTGCCTGGTTTTCAAAATATATAGCATCTGGGATCTTCAAGGCTTGAAGATAAAACAAGTGGCCATATAGCTGAGAAGCAAGAAAGTCCACATGAAAGAAGCACACCAGCCTACGTTGCCATGAGGTATCAATGGAATCAAAGATCAGACTTCAAAACCCACAATAAAAAATCATATCTACATGAATGAAGGGAATAGTGGAGTGGAGACACAAAGCCATCTGTATAAAATTGGACATTTCCTTATAAAAGGGTCACAAGGAAGAGACAAGCCAGTCAGGATACAGTATAGCATTGATTAAACATACAACTTTCCTTGAGTTTTTTAATATGTCTTTCCCTCCACCCCACATCATGACCCCATTTCTACCTTACAAGTCCAGCTAGACCAGAGCATGTACATGGGTACAGATAAAAACCAGAAACACAGGGAATCCAGGACAGATAAGCTCCTCAGAATCAATAATGAAATTAGCAATACCATGAGGATAAGGGTAAGGTAGGGGGAGAAAGGGGAAACGGATCACGATGATCAACATATAACCCCCTCCCAGGGAGATGGACAACAGAAAAGTGGGTAAAGGAAGACATTGGTAAGTGTAAGACATGAAAAAATAATAATAATTTCAAAATTATCAATGGTTCATAATGGAGGGAGGAAAAACATAAGAGCTGATACCAAGGGCTCAAGCAGAAAGCAAATGTTTTCAGAATGATGATGGCGACAAGTGTAAAAATGTGTGTGTACAATGGATGGATGTACGGATTGTGATAAGAGTTATAAGACCCCCAATAAAATAATTTTTTAAATTTCCCATTTGATGATATAGGTATTTAAATTGCAAGGTATCCAGCTCCCACATTTATTTTCTGCTCTTTGTACATTATTAACTATGTTTAATATACTGTTGTCCTATAATTCCTCCAATAATCTTTAGTTTCCATCCAGGCCTAAGATCCATTTTGAGTGCGGTTTTGGATATGGATCATACTTTATTTTTCTGCTAATGAATATCCAGTTTTGCTAGCATCCTTTGTTAAAGAGACTTGCCTTCCCTCACGTAATGGACTTTGACCTTTTGTTGAAGATCATCTGTTCATAGCTACTGCCATCATGTTCAGTTAAGACTCATAAACTCAACTCACTGCCACTGAATCAATTCTAACTTAGAGAAACTCTATAGGGGCTGAGCCCCGGTGGCGTAGTGGTTGTGTGTGGGACTGCGGTCCACTGGGATGGAGGTTCAATTCCGGCTCCCAGGAGCAAAGGCTGGGCCTCCTACTCCCACCACCAGGGGGCAGTGATGCCCCCCAAAAACAAACAAACAAAAAACTTAAAAATAAAAAGAAAGAAACTATATAAAGTTTCTAAGACTATGTATCTGCATGAGAGCAGACAGTCTCATCTTTCTCACGCAAAATGTCTGAAGGGCTTGAACCACTAACCTTTCAGTAAGCAGCCCTATACTTGATCCACATTTACTCCAGAGCTCCTTCATCTGTCCACAAATGGATGAGTTTCCATCTGCATTCTCTATTCTGTTCCATTTGTCAGTGTCTGTCATTGGACAAGGCTATTTTGATTACTATGGTTGTGCAGGAGGTTTTGAGATTGGGGAGTGCAAGGCTTTTTACTTTGTTTCTCTTTTTTTCAGTATTGCTTTCCTTTTTATATAAAGCTGGTGAGTGGTTTTTTCATATCATTAAAGAAAGTTGTTAGAATTTGGATTGGAATTACATGATATTTGTAGATTGTGTTGGTAGTTGTGGCATTTTCACAATATTAAATCTTCCTATCCATGACCATGATATATGTAAATCTCTTTTGGTTTCTTGCAGTAGTGTTTTTGTTTGTTTGTTTGTTTGTTTTTTTGGGGCATCACTGCTTTCGATGGTGGGAGTAGGAGGCCCAGCCTCACTGTTGGAATTGAACCTCCATCCCAGTGGGCCACAGTCCCGCGCACAACCACTATGCCACCGGGGCTAAGCCCCTTGCAGTAGTGTTTTATGTTTTTTTTTTTATATAAGTCTTTTATGTTCTAGCATTTTTATATCCTAGCATTTTTTTCTTTTCTTTTTCTTTTTTTTCCTAACATTTTTTATTCTTGTTTTATCTTTTGTATGTCTTCCCATTTATGTAAATCTCTCTTGGTTTCTTGCAGTAGTGTTTTATGGTTTTTTTGTATAAATCTTTTATGTTCTAGAATATTTTATATCCTAGAATTTTTTATTCCTGAGCATTTTATCTTTTGGAGCGTCATTATAAATGGCATTGTTTTCCTAATTGGCTTTTTTTCCCCAGAGCGCTCTTTCTTTCTTCCATTAAGAAAAATCACTTTATTGGGAGCTCATATAACTCTTATCACAATCCATATATCTATCCATTGTGTCAAATACATTTGTACATGTGTTACCATCATCCTTCTCAAAACATTTGCTTTCTACTTGAGCCCTTGGTATCAACTCCTCATTTTCCCTGCCACCCTTCCTCACAAACCCTTGATAATTTAGAAATTATTATTATTTCGTCATGTCTTACACTGTCCAGTGTCTCCTTTCATACACTTTTCTGTTGTTGATCCCCAAGGGAGGGAGTTAGATGTAGATCCTTGTGATCGGTTCCCCCATTCTACCTCACCTTACTCCACTCTCCCAGTATGGTCACTCTCATCCCTGGTCCTGAAGGATTTGTCTGTCCTGGATTCCCTGTGTTTCCATTTCCTAACAGTGTACATCCTCTGGTTTAGCTGGTAAAGAAGAAATGGGATCGTGATAGTTTCGAGGTGGGTAGTGGAGGGAGGGAGGACAAGTTTTAAAGAACTAGAGGAAAGTTGCATATTTCATTGCAGCTACACTGCACCCCAACTGACTCATCTCCCTGTGACCCTTTTGTAAAGGGGTGTCCAGTTGTGTACTTTGGGGCCAGGGCATGACACTCAGACACAATCGAAAACACTTCTAAAGGTAAGCAAACAGACCTTTGACTATTTACAGGCTTTTCTCTTTTTATGTCATTGGTTTGGTTGTTATTGATGATGCTCTTTTATTGATTTGTTTTGCTGTCTTTTTTTTTGCTGCATATTATTATTTCTACAGGTCTATCTAGATAAGATAGGTGGAATAAACAATCTGGAGGAGAAAACAAGGGACCAATGGTTCAGGGGGACATGAGAGAGAGGGAAGTGGGGGAAAGGAAGTGGGTGTTAACAAACTTAGGAACAAGGGAACAAGTGACCCAAAATAGGTGGCACGGAGGATGTGGGAGATCTGGTAGGGCTTGATCAAGGGCAATGTAATGGAGAGGAATTACTGAAACCCAAATGAAGGCTGAATATGATAGTGTGACAAGAGAAAAGTAAAATGAAATAGAGGAAAGAAATAGGAGGCAAAAGGCATGTAGAGAGGTCTAAATACAGGTGTGTTCTTACATCAATATATTTATATATGATGGTGGGAAATATATCTATGTACATATATTTATAGGTTTAGTATTAAGATAGCAGATAGACATTGAGTTACTACTCAAGTTCTCCCTCAATGCAAGAACACTTTGTTCTATAAAACTGGAATTCCATGATATCCACCTTCCCAACACACTCGCTGAAGACAAAGTGGGTGCATAAAAAATTGAGATGATGAAAGCTGATAGTTATATCAAAAGATATAACTTCTGGGGTCTTAAAAATAAGCAAGCAACTATCTAGCTGAGAAGCAATAGGTATCAGGCATCAAGGAACAAAAAATCATATCATTGTGAATGAGGGGGGGTGCCGGGTGGGGACCCAAGCCCATCTGTCTTTGTCTTACTTTGAGTGGGAAGTGTGTTTCTAGAAATCTGTCCACCAATTTTAGGTTTTCAAATTTGTTTGGAAATGATTTTCACAATAATCTGTACTACCCTTTTGAATTCACACAGTTATAATGTTATTCATCTAATTTTTCATTTGGGTAATTTACATCTTCTCCCCTCTTTTTTTGTCAACTAGACCAGTAGTATAAAGATTTTATTGAACTTTTAAAGGAAACAAATTCTAATTTTGACTATTCTTAATTCTGTTTTCTGTTTCAATTATGCTCCTCAAATATTTATTATCTAGTTTCTTCTTTCAGCTGTGGGCTTTCTAAATTCCCCCTAATTTCTGTTGTTCAAATTGTAGGCTTACATTATTGATTCTGTCACGTTTTTTCCTTTTGAATGTATGCATTTATTGTTATAAATTGGCTCTGAGTACTGCTTTTCCTGTGTCCCAAAGTTTTTGGTACGTTGTGTCTTCATTTTTGTTTGATTCTAATAAATTATCTATATTTAAAAATGTTATTATACAGTGTTAATAGAGGAGGGTACTATGCAGTATCCCAGCACTTTACATATATAACATTGTGAGCAGAGGAAATGGATTGTACAATTTTGATGTTTTAAATCTGTTGAAGCTTGCTTTGTCACTGGAAATATGGTCCATTCTAGTGATCGATCCATGAGTGCTGGAGACTAATGTGTACTGCTGTAGGTTAGCATTCTACGTATGTCTGTAAGGTCAAGTTGGAGGCTTTTGATGTTTAGGGCTTCTTTCCCTTTGGTTGAATTTCTTCCAAGTTGCTCTGGTCTTCATTGAAATGGATTTTTTTATAGTCCTCTACTACTTTTGCAGAACTGTTTCTTTTCTCAAGCTGTTAAAACTGATATACATATTGTTTAACTCTGTCTTTAGGTAAATGCCAGAGTGCAAATATTTACTACGACTAAGTCCTCTTGATGAATTGATCCTTGAATCATTATATAATGCCATTCCTTCTTGCTTGCGGTGGATTTGACCTTAAAGTTTATTTTAGCAGACATTAATATTTCCACTTTGCTCTTTCTGGGTTGTTGTTTGGTATAGTTTCTCCATCCTTTAATTTTTTTTTTAGCTTGTTCATATATGTGTTCCTAAGAGAGCCTCTTAATTCTGTTACTCTCTGTTTCTTGGTTGGTGCATATAATTCATTTATATTCAGTGTGAAAAAAATTGTTGTTAAATTGTTTGTTTGTTTGTTTGTTTGTTTGGAGGGGCAGTGTCGATGACTTGGTCTACTTACTTTTCTACAATGAATTCTTTTGTTTATTGATTTTAATTTCATTTTCTTTGTTGTTTATTATGTGGCTTTTGAAGCTCTATGATTTTCTTCTTCTGTATTTTGGTGAGGAGCTTTATCCATCTTTTCTTGGGGTACCTGATATTTACCGCTGCCTTCCTAACTTTATACAGAGACTTTCACTGGGTCCTCCCCTAACTTCCTCTTCATGAGGGAGTTCTGTCACCCCCACGCATGCCTTCATTTTCTTTTTCAGTGTTGTCATTTACTGGTTGATACTGTCGCTCCTTATTTTCTGGTTTATAGTTTTGTTTATTTTTCAGCATCATCTTGGTTGATGTCTGGGTGATGGTGTATGGGTCTTAATCTCAGATTGCTGCCTGATATTGTCACTTCTCTGTTTGAAGGAAGCCCCTTAATATTTCTTGTAACTGTCAGAAAATAGACAAGAACAATATGAGAATGGATCAAAGGAGACTGGACTTTTCCTTTTCAAATTCTAAAATAAACAAAATGTTCATCGAGGTGACTGACTTGGGGCAGAACAGAGCTGTGCTCCACTGGGCTTGGGGGCGCTGATCTCTCAAATGCAGATTGCCAGACCTTGTCTGGGGCCCTTCTGAGCAGCCACACACCTCTAACCTGGTTAGCAGTGGAGCCTGTGAACCGTTGGCACCATCCAGAGGTTCCTTCCAAACATCAAATCCTTGTATAAAGTCATCAGTGATAGCTGACTAATACTGGCTTAGGAATTAAAGACCAAACCCAAACAGTTGCAAAAGACATGGGACTTGGAAAGATGGGAAAGAGGATCTCTCAGCTCAATGCGGGAAGAATGGCCTACTTAGTAATCCCATCGGCACAGTCAGTTTCCACCTGGAAATAAAAAAATAAAGATTGAGCCTTGTCTTAGACTATGTACGAAATAAATTCCACAGGGATTAGGAACTATTGTTTTCTTGTTTCGTTTTAAGATATCTCCATGTTGAATCCATTCTATATGTGAAGCACAAGGAGGAGAGGGGGCAGGAAGGGTAAATTAACAGAGGAGAAAGCAACCCAAGCACTCTCTCAGACACAGGCCAACATCACACGCTCGTGTGCATCCCTCTAGATCAGCACTTGACCTCTGCAAACTTCCTCACTCAAAGTCCTCACTCCAGTGTCATCACGAGGAAAACAACAGGTCCGTCCCAACAGAGGGACCTTAACAAACTGTGATGGTCACGAAACACAGGGAACGCTGTAACACTGTCCCGGCCCAGCAGTCTCAGGAGACCAGACACGGAAATGAATGCTGGTGTCCTCCATGGGAACCCAAGAGTAAAAACCAAAGAAATCTGAGTAAAAACCAAAGAAATAGCTTAATACTAACTCATTAGTGGTAACAGAGACACCACACTCATCTGTGAATAATGGGAACATCCAAGAACGGGGCATATGGGAGCACTGTACTATGTGCAATTTTCCTAAGCATCTACAACCGTTGTAAAATAGAAGCTTATTTTAAAAATAGAATTAACGTCTGAGACAAAAATGTAATCGGTACAACTCAGGATCATATGGACTTTTAAAAATGTAGCTAGGAATAGCAGATGTATTTGCTAAATTAAAATATACATGTATGTATGCATGCATACACACAAAATCAAAATTACAAGTCAAATGGTATTCTGGGTGCAAATATTGCAATAAGGATGACAGACAAAGGGAACTATATATAAAACGCCAAACAAATCAAACTCACGGTCAGAAATTCAATTCCAACTGATAGCGACTCTGTGGTAGTTTCATAATCGGATGTCAATTTGAGGATTAAGAGTGAAGGGATGGAGTCTAGCCTGTCAATCCTTGTATAGCCACTGAGGCCTCTGTGGGGACATGGCCTTCTCCTGAGGATACAGGGAACTCCTGTATCCCTCCCTGGGTGCAGGAGACATTCTCTCTGCTGATTCCCATAGTATCAGTCGTCCAAGTCTCAGAGCTGAAGGAACCATGTGGAGGCCCCAGCCAGTGCTGAGATGCCTCTACTGCCACTGGAGCCCCAAGATTTTCCACCCACTGGCCTGTGGCCTTCCTGCTGTCAGCATCATTGCATGTGTTTTATGAGTCTGAAGAGGAATTTATAGACTGGTATCGGACATAGGGGCTAATATTGGACTTACGGACTTGATCTGGACTGGGCTGGCATGTTTTCTCAATTTTCAATTGTGCTTGTATATAAAGCGCTTTCTTATACACTGAGTCTCCCTGAATTTGTTTCTCTAGTCTACCCAGACTAACACAGAGTCTATAGGTCATGGTAGAACTGTCTTCTTTGGGTTTGCCAGGCTGTAAATCTTTACAGGAGTCCACAGCCTCATCTTTTCCACAGGGAGCAGCTGGTGGATTTGAAGTGCCAACCTTAAGAGGTCTCAAAGAGAGAAGCTTATACCAAGGTCTCAAGTAGGAATATTTTGGAAATGATGATGGCAACATAAGTACAAATATGCTTGATAGAATTGATGTATGGAAGCTTATCAGAGCTGTAAGAACCCCCAATAAAAATGACTTTTTTAAAAAGGCCTTAAATATTGACCAAAATAGAAATAATTAGCATTTATCACCTTCTAACTATTTCAAAACTCACTGCAAATGCTGAGAAGAGTGACAAAGCCCCTGTTTCCATGCATTCAATTATCTCTAATCAGCAGTTTTTTCTTCATGTATTCCTAATCACAGGAATATATATATATATATATATATATATATATATATATATATATATATATACATCACTGCCCTGGTGGTGGGAGTAGGAGGCCCAGCCTTTGCTCCTGGGAGCCGGAACCGAACCTCCATCCCAGTGGGCCGCAGTCCCGCGCACAACCACTACGCCACCGGGGCTCAGCCACAGGAATATTTTTTGACAACTAGTTTGCAAAGATTTAGGAAATGAATTTACAAACAAAAGAAAACCTTCCCATCCTTTGCCATTGCGTTGATTCCCACCACAGCGAGCCTTCAGGACAGAGCACAACTGTCCCTGTGGGTTTCTGAGACTGTAACTCTGTAGGAGCAGAAAGCCTCGTCTTTCTCCCACAGAATGGCTGGTGGTTTCGATTTGTTGACCTTACAGTTAGCAGCACAGTATGTAACCCATAACACCCCTAGCTAATTAACATAATCCAGTACTTTGATTTTGCATTCCTTCATGGCTGGAGGCTTTATAGTAGGGTTTCTAGAACGTCTAACAGTATTACAGTTATCTGGTATGCCCAAGAGGGCACGTTCATTTTTATTTTTGAAACACTTTACTCTCTTTGAATCTGGTTTTGAAAAAGCCAAGTGGTTAGAGAATTGGCAAATGGAATTCACCAAATAGTCTTGGGTAATTCGTTTTACAGAAAAAGGTACTCTCTTAATAAATAATATGTCTGGGAATTCCCCTTTCTCATTAAATCTTTAGCAAACAAAGTAGAAAACACTTGTCAGTAGACCCATGTGGCAGCAGAGGCATGATGCACCCTTTTGGCTTGCACTTTGTTATGATTCCTCCTGGGTTGCTGACGGGGGAGCAAGCAAGCGAACAGTGGGTGAGACGAGAGAGAAAGGCACTTCGAATGAGACACGGTGCCTTCTTTTTGTCACGCTACAAATGTGGAATCCCTTCAACAGTGTCTAGCCAAGACAAAATGGCTTGAACCAGGGCACCTGCTCCCTAATTATGGGGCTTAATTTCTTCAGTCAGAAATTCTTCACCTGATTAACGGATCGTGGTTTTCTAAGATTTTTGCTGCGTGTCTATCCTCTTTGATTAAGACTAATAAATGTATCTCAATGAGGAGTTAGGAATTTGTTAGCTGATTAAATGTAAATGTTCTGAATAAATCCAATAAGGCCTTGAATAATACAAATATACAAAAGCAAGCTTTTTCCTTAAGGATGGTAAACAGGTTTATACTATTTTCATAGTCACCCGGTGGGGCAACAGAAGTATGAGAAATTGAGTCTTACCCAGGATTATCCCAGGAAAGAAGGCAGCTTCATAAATGAAAGGCGTTGATAAACTTGGGGTATAACCCAAGTGAATTGAATGATTGTCCGTTCAAATAAGCACAGGCGGGTGCCTTTGACTGTTTACTTGAGCTGAGTGTCATATCAAATATGCAATCATTTAGCTTTAGAAAATACCAAGTGTCCTCATCTGAATATGCAATCATCCAGAGCCACAGGTGCCAGGGTTCATCAGTGCCAGTGATCAGCTGCCAGTGATCATCATGCAGATCAGCCTAGGAAGGTGTGTGTCTTCACCAGGACCCCGATTCACCTTTGGCATCGACTTGCTGATGCAATGGTAACATCAGCCTAGCAGTCCTGTTGGGTTAGGCCTACACCTAACCCAACTATGAAGACCTACGCATCCAACAAATGTTAAGCACGTGGTATAGTGGGAAGTAGGAGCCCCAGGGGGTGGTGTGCTAACGAGTCGGGCTGCTAACTGCAAGGCCAGCCTTTTGAAATCATCAGCCAGGATGTGGGAGAAAGATGAGGCTGTCTACTCCCATGGTGCCCGGCTATCAAAAGATAGAGTGTCTGGGGTCTTAAAGATGTGAAGATACGCTGCCCCTAGAGGTGTTGCAGAGCAGCCCGTGCCACCGCTGTGTCACTAGAGGGCAGAGAGAAGAGGGGCTGTGCCGTGTCTAGGCTCAGGGGTCTGACGTGAACCACCTGGCTGACTGCGAGCCCCACCAGTCCTGCACCTGTGGGACCTGAAAAGAGGGGGAGAGGGTCGTTAAGTAGTTTTGCAGTGACAAGATCCTGGCAGCGGGATGACAGTGCACTCCTGCCGCCTGGTTAACTTAATGCATGAAGGCAGGTGATGACCCGCTTGTGGGCACTGGCCACAGTCACCGACTGACCGCCACCATTCTGCCAAGACTCAGCCACAGACCAGAGTACAGATTGCAGCCTCTGCTCCATGCCGGGAGCACACCCCCCTGTGACAGGCACAGAAACTGCAGCGGGGGCAGCACGTGCAGACAGAGTTCAGCAGAAGTGGACTGAAGATGACCGTGTGTCTGTCCCCACACGGCCGCCAGCTGAGGGGGCTGCTGGGAGGATGGGCGGGGGGAGGGGTCCGGCAGAGCCAAGTGGAGAAGGAATCCTTTGGAAAGAATAAAGTGAACTGAAGGTGCAAAAAAAAAAAAATGATGTTAAGGTAAACAAGTGGCCATCTAACTGAGAAGCAACAAAGCCCACATGGAAGAAGCACACCAGCCTGTGTGATCACAAGGTGTCAATGGAATCAGGCATCAGGCATCAAAGGCCAAGAACAAAACATCATATCGATGTGATGATATGTGGGTGGGGGGGTGGAGTGGAGACCCAAATTCCATCTGCAGACAATTGGGCATCCCTTGCAGAAGGGTCACAAGGAAGAGGTGAGCCAGGCTGTGTGCATTATAGCACCGATGAAACTTTCCTGTAATTCATTCATGCTTCTCCCTCCCCTCTATTATCATGACCCCAATTCTACCTGACAAATCCAGCTAGACCAGAACATGTCCAGGGGTACAGATAAGAGCTAGAAACACAGGGAATCCAAGACAGATAAACCTCTCAAGACCAATAATGAGAGTAGTGATACCAGGAGGGGAAGAGGAAGGTGGGGGGAGGAAGAGGGAACCGATCACAAGGATCTATCTATAGCGCCCTCCCAGTGGTAAGGACAACAGAAAAGTGAGTAAAGGAAGACGCTGATCAGTGTAAGACATGAAAAAAAAAACAAATTATCAAAGGTTAATGGGGAACGGGGGCCGGGGAATGAGGCGCTAATATTAAGGGCTCAAGTATAAAAAATGTTTAGAAAATGATGGAAACCTATTCAAATGTGTTGACAGAATGGATGGATGTGTGGATTGTGATAAGCTGTACGAGCCCCCAGTAAAATGATTTTTTAAAAAGTTAGTCTCAGAACCTCACAGGGGCAGTTCCACCCTGTCCAATAGAGTCACTGTGAGTCGACATCGACTTGCTTTGGTCGGCAGGGCTGGATCACTGGTAGAATTCTCTCATGTGTGTAACCTGGTTTAAATTTCTGCCCAAAGTCTTTCATGCATGACACCCCCCACCCCCCACCCCCAATTGCCAATGAAAGTTTGCATGCGGCTATGATGCTGAGCAGGTGTCTGTAGAACTTCCAAAGACAGAGCAGGAACATCAGTCAATGAAAACCCTCTAGTTTACAGCAGTCTGATCCTGCTGTGTGTCACGTTCACCATGAGTATCTGACAAGATAGTATGTTGGTCTGTGCGCTTGGAATTAGTGATCAAAGGAGGAGGGGTGTGGTGGAAGGTAATAAATGAGTAGCAAAATAGAAATAGTATGTGGTACATATGGTTGGACCACTAAGCACAAGGTCAGAAGTTGGAAACCAGCGGTGTTAGTCCGGGTAGACTAGAGAAACAAATTTATAAACACGCATATGGATATAAGGGAAAGGTTTATATACAAGAGGAATGGAACATTCAGAAAGCATCCCAACCTAGTCCAGTTCAAACTCATAAGTCTGATATTAGCTCATATGTCTGATACCAGTCTATAAAGTCTCCTTCTGACTCACAAAGTCACAGGACAGTGGGTGTAGAGACCCAGCTCTGGCAGGGGTCCCCTCATGGCTCCTTGTTTCTAGGGCTCAGGGTTCATCAGCTGTATCCATTGGCAGTAGAAACATCTCAGCACTGGCAGGGGTCTCTCTGTGGCTTTTCCAGCTTCAGAGGTCTGGTTCCATCAGGGTAAGGCCATGTGGTTTCTCAACCGGCTCTCCTGGTTTCTCAGACGCTGCCATCTTGTCAGTGGTTCGTTGTCTCGGAGATTGAGTCAAGTCTCTCTTCTCCAATTGGGAAATACTGCAAGACTTCCCAGAATTCTCAGGAGAAAGTCATGCCCACACAGAGGCCTCATTGACTATCTCCAGATTAACAGGCGAGACTCTATCTCAATCATGACATTGACATAGGTACATGACCGCCACACCAGCAACCATTCCTTGGGAGCTGGATGAGACTTTCTCTCCTCTAAAGATTGAGACTCAGAAGCCCTCTGGGGTCACTATGAGCTGGAACTGAGTCGAGGGCCATGAGGCTTTGGGATAGGCTAGTGACTGTGGTAACTGTCAAGCAGAGAACAGTCGAAGAGGAATGAAGGCCGGGAAGTGGGAATGGGAGTGGCAGAGTACAGTATTGGATGGCATTGTCAGGGCAGGTGGCTTTGTGCAAAAGCAAAGTATATAGTTAAGTTGGTATCAAGAGGCAAAGACGATACAAGTGGAGGAAACAGCAAAGGCTGCAAAACAGGAGGAGGGTCTCAAGGCAAGCATGGGAGTGTTGGTGGTGGAAGCCGGGAGGTATAAGAGTGGAAGGTGAAACTTAATAACATAGGGGTTTTACCCCAAACCCCAAGTGCACTGCCACCCAGATTAGTACTCACTGTAACCTCACAGGGCAGACTAGAAAGGCCTCGACGGTTGCAAACTCCACGGACCTCTCAGTCAGCAGCCTTCCATGCAAAAGCTCTCCCCCGCCACCTGAGCAAGCTCCATCTCCACTCCCAGCCCTTTTGATGAACCCCCCACGGACCATCCTACTGTAGACAGGAAAGAGTCACATACCCCTGGCCCAGCTCCTGGAGAGAATGGCTCCATCCTAGAGGGGAAGGGTGCCTAAGTTGGGAAGAAGCCTGCCGAAATTCCTGCCTGCTGAGCAGTCCTCTGTAGCTCAGTCTTCGTTTCAGCTCACCCTCTATTTCTTGCCCACATGGGCCCCACTTTGGGGCCCTCTTCCTCCCTCTCCTGCCTTCCTGCTCTTCTTTTTACGTCTTGGAACCACCTTCCCTATTATCAAGCTTCACACCACAATTACTTACTAAAATGAAAGGCACCGGTTGGAAATGTGTGCTTGAGGGACACTTTGTGCCTGACTTTGTGCCTCATCAGCCACGTCTTCGGGGCCTGCCTCAACTTCTCTAGCTCACACCAAGTTTGGGAAATTTGAGCACCAAGAGACCTCAGAGATCAAGTGAGGTAGGAAAAGGCTGGCAGGGGATGATGATGGCCCCTCTGATGTGCGAGGCAGCCTGGAGGGCCCTCGCTATGTTGTGAAGTGTCTGGTGGCCCAGGGGTTAAACATTCAACTGTTAACTAAAAGATCAGTGGTTCAAATACACCAACTGCTCTGTGGGAGAAAGATGCCGCCATCTGCTTCCATAAGTATTACAGCCCTGGAGATCTGATGGGGTGGTGTGGGGACATTCCTTGTCGGGCCTGTGGATCTGGGAGAAAGGGGTAGAAAGCATAGGATGCTGGAGTGGTCTTGAAGCCGCTGGATATCCACACCCTTACGTAGCTGGAACCTGCCCTTCCAAGTCTCCTGCAATATTGCAGTCTTGAGTCAGGTGGAAGGTGCTGGATATCCTATACATTTCCATGACTCTTGGAAAGAAGTCCAGTCTTGAGGCAATAAGACCCCAGGCCAACTCCCCTGTAACCTTCCTCTTTAAGCTTCTGAGACACAGCCTATCAGAATGCTTCTAGCTTCCCCATAGTAATAGCTAAGCTCCTGTAATACTATTGGACAATAGTGTCCTGTAATTTGATTGAGTGGTTGGTCCTGTAATGTGATTGGACAAAATAGTCTTGTAAGCCAATTGGACGGCTGGGTCAGGCAGCTTGATCTCATTTACATAACTCGGCTGGTAACACCCATAGTGTGGGCCAATCATTTTTCATGCTGCAAAACCATGAGCTTATAAGGGTATTTTTTGGAAACCAGAAAGTATGTGAAAGAAATGATCTGATTGGTCAATGAAGTCTTTGAAAGCCTGGCAAAAGCTGTAATAAAGTTATATCTGTGCTGTTGAGCTGGGTCTCCGTAGTCTTTGTGCACGATTGAATTGACTCCGCAGCCCTCACTTCCCTGCGTGCCCGACCTGTTCCCATGGGATGGTTCTACTCTCTCCTATCTGCTTGTGTTAGGCCAGAATGACTGGAGAAACAAATGCACGGGCACACATATGTGGATAAGAGAGCGCTTTATATCAAAGAGCAATTGTATATTGAGACAACATTCCATCCAGTCCAGTCCAGATCAAGCCTATAAGTCTGATATTAGCCCATATATCTGAGACCAATCTATAAATTCCTCTTCCGACTCATACAACACATGCAATGATGCTGAATACAGGAAGATCACAGGCCAGTGGTGGATCCTGTGGCGGTGGAAGCTTCTCAGCCCAGGTGTGGGTCTCCACGAGGATCCTCCACCCCAAGTCTCTGGCTGCCATCAGCACGACCTCGTGTGACTTATTGGCAGGAAAATGTCAAGCGCTAAGAATGCGCCCTGCCTCCAGGGAGGAAAAAGAAGTTCCCAGAATAATCATCAGGAGGCCACGCCCACAAGGAGGGCTAATCAGGCTGTGACCTGATTGACAGGCGAGACTCTACCCCTTTGCTCAAGCTGACAGGAAGGAGCCAGCACTAACAAGGATTTCTTTAATACTTTCATTCAAGATAGTCATGCTAATGCCTCAACCCCTTACGGGGACGCTTCTCCCACTTACTGTGTATTTCCTGAGTGTTGTCGATTGCAGTGCTTGGAGGGATAGATATGCAGAATTTCTCACAAGTTCCCAGGTGTTGCTGACGCTGCTGTTCTGGAAACCACATTATTTAGTACCGTGTTACTTGACTATTTCATAACTTACTTGGAATGTTTGTGAGTTCTAAACTCCATAAGGACAGGAATCAAAATATATATTCCTTCAACATTAATCCTTATTTTAGTAAGAAGCTATCATATGGGGGCATTCAGTAGCTTTCTCAATTTCTTAAATTAATGATATGCAATTACGTGCTATTTCTCCAGTGGGAAATACCTGGGGTTTTGTCTTCACCTGGGAGAGAATTCACTCCAAAGCCTGATTTGCAATCCAAGTGAGTTTTTATGGATGACAACGGAAGAAGTTTCAGATTTTACAGTTTCAAAGTGTACACGCTATCTCAGAGGAGCGTGCCAAACTGTGGAAGCCACAGTGGGGCTCACCCCTGAATACAGACAAGCTCGGTGCGGTGTTAATGTACTTGATGTCAATTTCATGATTGGGATGTAGGGGTGGAGTCTAGCCTGTCAATCTGGAGATAGCCAATGAGTAGCCAATGAGGCCTCTGTGTGGGCATGGCTTTCTCCTGAGAATTCTGGGAAGTCTCGTGGAATTTCCTTTGTGGAGATGAGAGACCATTTTCCCAGTTGTTGGGAGACGCAGGACTGACAAGACAAGATGGCAGCATCTGAGGAACTACAACTGCCGGAGGAGAAGCCACACAGCCTTACCCTGATGGAACCAGACCTCTGAAGCCAGAAAAGCCAGAGAGATCCCTGCCAGCGCTGAGATGTTTCTATCACCAATGGATACTGCTGATGGGCTCCGAGCCCTGGAAATGAGGAGCCAAGAGGGGACCCCTCTAAGGTGACCAGATGTCCCGCTTTTTAACAATTTGTCCCGCGTCCCGCAGTGTTTTAAAATTAAATAAATATATTACAATACTATTTTTGCATTCTATGAACATTTTTGTTACTTCATATAGACCACAATTTTTATCAAGAAACCGCCCATCCCCCAGTCAACGGTGTCCTCCTTAAAATCTGGTCACTGTATGCCAGCGCTGGGACTCTGCACCCACTGGCCTGTGACTTCATGAGTTGGAAGGAGACATTATGGACTGATATCGGACATATGGGCTAATATCAGACTTGTGACCTTAGTCTGGACTGGGCTGGGATGCTTTCTTGATGTTCCATTCCTCTTGTATATAAACCTTTCCCTTATATCCGTATGTGTGTCTATGAATTTGTTTCTCTAGTTTACCCAGACTAACACACTCAGGGTCTGCGCACCCACACGTGGTGAACTGAGACCAGAACAGGCGCTGGAGCAGGGTCAAAAGTGAGAAGAGAGAGGGGCTGTGGGCCCCTAATAGAACTGGTGCACACAGAAGCCGGTGATGCATCCACTGCCATTGGATCCACACAACTCTGTGCCACCAACCTGTGACTCTTCTGCCTTCGGCACCACTTCTTGTGGCTGCGGGAGTCTGAAAACAGATGGATGGACTAGAGGTGGACTGGGCTTGTGGGAAATGAAGACGTGGGTGGAGAGTATATGCAGACAAATTCTCTCCGCCCCTATTTAAGGCGTCTGGGAGGCAGATTCACACTTGTGAGTTGGAGAAGAATCCTAGTCATATTGTCCTAACTAAAATTATTTCTCACAATGTCTACCCGTAATAGTGTCAACTTTAAGATGCTTCTGGCAAACACATGGTTGCTAATGATATCCTAGAAAGTTATCTGTCTTGGGCAGCCACCAGACCCCATTGTCTACCCCACCCTAAGTAAGGTCCACTCCCTTCTACTAAGGATCATAGATTGTTTCCCTGGAGAAGAGCTCTGGGACACCTAAGGTCAAACCAGATGACCATGGAAAGCTGCCATCTTCACTAGGACCTGCCCATCCTGTCCTGCATATGCCCCCGAGTCCCTTCCCCTCCCATTATGTGCATGCCTCTAGTACATGCCCTTCCTGTTACACAGATGTATGAAATGAAGTGGCTTGCGTGTCCAATGATTATAAGTCTGTTCGATGTTAGAGAATAGATTCTCTCTGGTCCCCTGGAAGAGGTGAGCCCTTGCACGCCTTGTCTGTCCTTTCTTTCAATTACACAGCTGCTGCTTTAGGCCCTATTAGATGTGGAGGCTGGTCCCCCACAGGGCAGAGATGTTTTCTTGATATGTAATTACTTCTTGATATTACTTCTTTCTTACACATGAGTGTCTCTGGATTTGTTGCTCTACTTAACCCGGCCTAACACACATACATACATATACACATATGTAATCACACACGTTTGGTTGCTGCTCTAAGAGTATGTCATATTATCCTATCTTTAATAAAAAGTTGCCTTTTCTCTTGCACCATCTTCTTAGTGACATCATTCATCCTGGTTCTTCACTCACATCTGGGACAACTTTGTCCATTACCTGCTCCCAAAAGACAAACAATAGCTGTCTACCATCCAGCAAATGATCCAGCCTCCATCACTCCGGTAACCATACAGGCACATTGGTCTTTGCTTATATCCCAGTTCTATAACATACCTCTCAGCAGTTGTGGTGGTTCAGCAGGCATGCATTGGGTTCAAACCACCAAGGACTCTGCAGTAGAAGGAGGCTTTCCACTTAAAAAAAAATCATTATTGGGGGCTCAAACCACTCTTAGCACAATCCATACATACATCTATTGTATGCAAAGCACATTTGTACCTTTGATGCCATCGTTATTCTCTAAATATTTTCTTTCCACTTCAGCCCTTGGTATCGGGCCCCTCCTTTTTGCACTCCCTCCCCACTTCCCTCATGAAGCCTCGGGAATTTATAGATTATTATTTTGTCATAATGAACACTGTCTGATGTCTCCCTTCACCCACTTCCCTGTTGCCCATATCCCAGGGAAGAGGTCATATGTAGATCCTTACAATCAGTTTCCCCTTTCTACTCCACCTTCCCTCCATCCTCTTGGAGTCACCACTTTCCCCACTCACTGGTCCTAATGGAATCATCTGTCCTGGATTCCCCATGTTTCCAGTTCTTATCTGTACCAGTGTGCATCCTTTGGTCTAACAGGATTTGTAAGGTAGAATTCAGATCTTGATAGAGGGAAGGAGGAAGCATTTTAGAACTAGAGGAAAGATGCCTAGTTCATCATTGCTACACCGTTCCCTGACTGGCTCATCTCCTGCTCATGACCCTTTTGTAAGGGGCTGTTGCTTCACCTACAGATGGACTTTGAGTCCCCAATCTCTACTCTGCCTTATTTATAATGATATAATTTTTGGTTCTTTGATGCCTAATATCTGATCCCTTAGATGCCTCGTGGTCACACAGACTGGTGTGCTTCTTCCATGTGGGCTTTATTGCTTCTGAGCTAGATGGCCGCTTGCTAACCTTCAAGCCTTGAAGACCACAAATGCTGTATCTTTTGATAGCCGGGCACCATCAGCTTTCTTCACCATATATGCTTATGCACACCTTTGTCTTCAGCGATATGCTTATGCACACCTTTGTCTTCAGCGATCATATCAGGAAGGTGGGCATGCAATGATATTTTTATTCTTTGATGCCCGATACCTGTTTCCATTGATACCTCATGGTCACACAGGCTGGTATGCTTCTTCCATGTGGACTTTGTTGCTTCTGAGCTAGATGACTGTTTACTCTCAGGCCTTTAAGACCCCAGATGCTGCACCTTTGATAGCCAGGCACCATCAGTTTTCTTCATCATTTTTGCTTGTGCATACATTCGTCTTCAGTGACTGTGGGCCACAGAATTATTTTTCATTGTCTAACAGTGGGTAAAATGTCTTTCTATGTTGTGATGATATGGTTATGTACTATTGGTTCAAGAAATAAATTTAACAAAGCTACTGAATGCTTCTATATGACAGTTTTTTTATTAAATGTACAGGTAAATATTGAAGGCAAATATATTTTTACTCCTGTGCCTAAGATAACAAGTATGCTCTCGAAGCTCCAAGACCTACTCCCATTGAATCATAATTCTAGACTTTAAAAAATTCAGCACAAATATTCTTAAAAGTTCTCGTTACTCTCCCCCAAGAACTCTCTGGTACCGCCTGCTAACCACTGCTCTGTTGCAGGAACCGGAGCTATTGGAGACGGCGAGGGAAAGAATGGTGAGAGGGAAGTAGTGGCAGGCGAGGAAACAAACTGGCGAGATGAAAAACCACAGGGCCCCTCCAGAGGCCCCGGAAGGGTTCCCTTCATAGCATCGAAAAAGTCCCCCCACCCCCCCAAAAAAAGGAGAAGCTAAAAACAAAACAACCCAAGTTATCTTTGAAACAAAGTAGCTGAGTGTGATCAAAACACCCTAAGGGATTAATGTAGGGTGGAGGACCTGAAATTTGGACCAAATGGTGAGGAAGATTTCCATCGTATAGGGTTAGATGACTTTAGAAACATGGTTCCGTGTTGGGAGCTTGGGCAACCCGCAGCCAGTGAGAATGTTGATGGTGGGGAGGGCCTAGAACTCTAAGAAGTTCAACATGGACATTTTTCCTATCCATCATCATTCCCCACAGTTCTGCACGTCTGCCCACCCAGTACAGTCTTCTACTCTTGGGGTCCTGGGACATGCAGGGGGCTGGCTCAGTGCACATGGGTGGAGAATGGTTGAGTAAGGGAGTCCACACGGCGGGGGGTGGGGGGGCCTCTAGCGCCCTAACCACAACCACACAAACGTTCCGCAAAGTTGAGAAGATTCTAGATTTTCTACAACATACGTCCTGTCTTTATTCCAAACAGAAACACTCTTTCAAAGTGCTTTTATTCTATAGTGTTTGTTAACAATTGACAATTGTTGACAATTTAAGTTCAACTTTGAGGATTTTGTTTATAAAGAAACTAAACCAGATATTTTTTTATTGCAAGCAGATTCATGTCTCCTGCTTAGATAATATACAGAAAAGTCCAAGATAATTAATATTATCGTCTCACTTTATCTACAGAAATAAAAACTAAAAACAGTAGCATACAAAATAAAATTTACAGAAATGTAAGAATTGAATTAATTCACAATTTAATCTTTTTTCAAAGCAGGTTAATGAATTATCATCAATCAAACATTACTGTTTGGAGGCTGATTTATTATGTCAAATGCACCTACTATATTAGTCATTTAAAAATAAATTTCAGTATTTATTATGATAACTATCGATACCATTTATGTTAAATACATTTTTAAAGATTCTCTTATTACACTGTATAATGGACATTTTTAAATGGTAATGCATATACACATTATAATTTTAAGTCAGAGATAATATACACATATTAAAATTCTGTATATTTCAATAAGGTAAAAAATAAAGCTATATAAACTGATCTTTAGATTTTTTTCTGCAAAAGTAGAATCACACTTTCATAATACTTGTGACACATTTTCATTAAAGCTTTATCGACACAATATCAGAATGATGATTCTCATTCCCATTTGTCTACCCACTAAGCAAAAAAAAAAAAAAAATGAGTTTGTCAACTGGTATATGTATTTTTTCCCCAAAGTTACAAACAGGTAACTTCCATAAGAAATGTGGGATTCCAGAAACTTGCAAACCGAGTTATTACATTTAGCTGTCAGAGTAACGTTCATTTTAAAATTAAACAGAAATGGTGCCCTTAGTTCATTACTAGTCAGTGCAAAATATGTGAACTTCAGTGGTTTCAAAAGAAAAAGAGGGAAAGGCTTAAAATTTTCCTTTTTATTGCACTGAATGTTTGGTTGATGCCTAACAATTTAAAAATAGTTCCAACAGCATGTGTGAGATAGTTTGTAGTTAAAGCTGCAAAAAAGCTCAACAAGTCAAACTAAGAGGCTATATAAGATCTGCTATGCTATAAACCCGCGGGGTTTCTGTTGTTTTCCTTCATCTAAATCCCTGAAACTCACGGCTTACTGCTTAGTCCACGCACATATCTGCCACTCTATCCGTGTCTTATGTGGCCACAAACTTCCAGAATCCTCTATTTGGTCTGCCTGGTTTACTCTTGTATTCCTATGCCCAGGGTGGGTTGACTTGGATTGTTCTATTAAATTAGTTGCCGAGGAAAAGCAGCCCGGTTTGTTGGTGCCAGGCTAGCCCTCCTGCTGCGGCCCTGCTCCTGGAGGCCTGCTGATCTCAGTCCAGGAGAGTGGGTTACTGGCCATCTCACCTTGAGTGCTGAATTTCAATGGAGGTTTCAACGTCGTTGAAAGGGAGGGACCTTAGCCCTGGGCACCGTCATAGTCTGCAAGGAGTCGTGTACAGAAAGGAGCTGTGGGGGCAAACCCTGTCCTCTGTGGGAGGAGAGCTTATGATGCCTTGGCCAAGAGTAAGCATTTTGTTTTTGTTTTGACCACTGAGTGAGAGAAGGTTTATGAAGACCCTCTGGCCCCAGACATGGATGTGACCCATGAGAGCCACTTTAGATAGAATGCAGGGGGGCTCAGGATTTAAAGATGTGCACTCGTGTGCCACTGTGTGTGTGCAAACATGCGTCCACATGTGTATGTGTATGTCAGTGAGGCTGGAGCGGAAGGCAAGACAATGCAGAAGTAATCAGGACAGCTCATGCGCGTATGCGACGATCTGCTTTTAGGAGAATGGGGTGGGTATTGAAATGTACAAATCCAACGCACTGTCGTCTGGTTGATTCTGGCTGCCAGCAGCCGAGGGGGCCGAGGAGAACCGCCCCTGTGGGTGTCTAAGTGTGTCAGTCTTTACAGGGACGACGACGACGACGACGACGACGACGCGAGTCTCGTCTCTCTCCCAGGGAACACGTGTTTTCACATGCGGAACAACACGTCCCCCACTGTGCCAGCAGGGCTTCAGAGCGGGGTGGTGGGAACCAAATATTTGGACCACCGTGAAGAATTACAATGATAATTTATTAAAATGTGTGCAGCAGTGGATACGACTTTCTGAAATAAGGAAAATGGTTAAAGGTGACATCAAGTGTTTAATGTTACTCTAAATACTAAGATGGAAAATGTCATTGAGTCATAACTGAAAATGTCATTCCTTCTATTTTTATCTTGGGCCCCTTAGGTATTTATGGTTATTAGGCATGTCCACATAATGATTTCCAAAATGATTTTTAGAAAGATAGTTTGGAGAGTGTACTATTTACTGGATTTCATAGTAAGACAGGCATGATTGGATGTATGTGGTCAGGTCTAGGCCAGCAGTTCTCAACCTGTGGGTTGAGGCCCCTTTGGTGGTCACACGACCCTTTCACAGGGGTTGCCTGATTCATAACAGTAGCAAAATTATAGTTATGAAGTAGCAGCGAAAATGATTTTATGCTTGGGATGGGGGGTCACCACCACATGAGGAACTGTATTACAGGGTCGGGGCAGTAGGAAGGGGGAGGACCACAGGTCTAGGCAGAACCAGGATCGGCTGAGTTAGCTGTGAAGCCCAAAGCAGCTTCTAGTTTAAGGCTGAAGGATGCCATTAATAGCCAACATGGGAAAGCAGATGAAATGGCAATGCCTTGTGCAGAAAATGCTTCGCAAAAATTATTGTGCTCCAAGTAAGCCTTCCAATAGTCATTGCCCTCATAAGCCCCCAAAGTAAAAGAGGTACAGAGCGTAAAATCAAATCTGGAAACTTCACATTCACATCAGAGATTGAAACATTCAGCTGAAAGTCTCAGCAGAATTTAAGTGTAAAGTGGCTAACCTTTCATTAAATTAAAAAAGAAAAGCTTTTAAAACATACTTTAAAAATTAGATATGGTATGCTAACAAAAAATGCATAGAGATATAAATAGCTAAGAAAATACGTCCGTGCAAAGGCAATTTTAAGATTTCTAAAAAAATACATTACAAATAATTTGTTAACACAGGGGGAATCTGTTGCCACTATAGGAATGACACTTAAACCCATATGTTAGGTTCTTACAAATCACCGTAAAGATACACCATTGTTTTACAGGATCTAGTTTGAACTGTGACAGCCACGTTAGCAGTCACCATACACATAAAATTGGACAGTCATATGACAGGATGGCAGGGTGGGAATTGAGGGGGCTGGCTTTGATGAAATGGTAAAGACAATCTCGAGGACAAAAATGGTGTCTTCCTTATTCCTCTATGACTGTAATTCTAAGTCAGAACTTATCTGTCCTAATCTTTGGCATGGTGTTTATATTTCATTTGAACTTATTCCAATTGCATGGTTTTTATTGTGACTAGTGTATTCTTGGAAACTGGTATCTATCCCTGCGCTGAGACGCATCTTTGACAGGTGAACATGACACAGTCAAGTGGACATGGGCACTTCCCGCAGGACCTTCTCCTGCAGGATTCCCCAACGCCTGGTCTGCAGTGGGCACTCGAGCAGCCAGCAAGGCCCTGTCGTTTAGTTTGGGGGTGGTGCATTTAGAAAAAGACTCTAGTTTGAATAGCTAAAGTTTGACTCTCAAACTGAAATGTCTTATTTCAGGACCATGAAAGTTATGTCAAATAGAGTATTTCTAGAATCAGAAATTTGAAACAAAACCACCCAGGCCCCAAGCTCATCATTAAACTGAGCACATGACAGGACGGAGTTGAACCTCCGGGAGCAGTTGGCTGCTTAACCCCTGTGCCGCCAGGCCTTCTTCAGAAGCAGAAATCCCACAGCAGAGAAGGAAAAACTTCACAATAAAGTAGCTTCGCAGATTGTTTGCCCCTCCCACGACAACACTGGAGGAAGCATTGGATGAGGCCACTGCCGTCTTAAAACCGAACCTGTTTCAGCCAGAAACAGATTTTGGTAGACACAAACAGTCCCTGCCCCCCCCCACCCCCACCCCCACCCCCCAGTGGCTTTCTCTGTGTCATTACAGTTAAAGGGAAGTTCGCCCATTGCAGTGAAATCACACCCACTGCCACTCAGTTGATGCCCACTCATAGCCACCAACCTGAAAGCAAATCAGACCAGATTCCTTGTCATCAAGTGAATTCTGACCCACAGGGAGTCTGGAAGACAGGGCAGAACTGTTTCCACCAGTTTCTAAGGATGGCGTCCCTCCTGAAGCCTACCGCTGTAGCTTTCTCTCTCGGAGTGGCTGGTGGGCTCACACGACACACACCCTTCCTGTCAGCAGCTGAGTGTGTACTCCCCATTCCACCAGGGATCCGTGCAAGGATCACAGGGCACTTGGGATCGCTTCGCCTTTCTCTAGACCCCAGGAAGGAGCAACATGTCCTACTATGGGCAAATGAGTAATCTTTTCCCTTGGGAGTGTGACTGAGCAATCTCTCAAAACTTCTCTTGGAAAAGTGATCTACTCCCTCAGACATGAAGGCAGGTGGTTCTATTTTATTTTCCTCCACAGACACAAACACGAGATGGGAAAAAGATGGGCTGTCAAACTCAAAAGCGGTCCACGCCCTCGCAGGCTCCTGTCATCAAAACACATTGTGATCCCAATAAAACCCAACCCAACCCATGGCCATCAAGTCGATTCTGACTCACAGGGAGGGATGAACCCAGTTCGGCTTTCTAGAACTGTAACTGTTTGTGGGAGCAGACAGCTTCTTCTGTCTTCTGCGAAGCAGCTGGCTCAGACTTCGGACCTTCGGAGGTTAGTGGCCCAATCAATGGCTGCACCACAGAACCCCTTTAGAGTCCTGCGAAGAATCCGTTTCGCCGCGCAGATGAGCACAAGCAAACGCCGGGGCCATGATTCCGATGGGAAAATAGATAAGCAATTAGGTGAACATCTAATTTGGCCACTGGCCCAACAGAAGCATACATTCGGGAGTCTCTTGAGGATAAGGAGTGCAGAGAAAGCATCCATCTGCTGTCCAGAGAGCACAGGTGAGTGACGACACGAAAGAAAGGAGTGCGGGTGGCTGTCCGGGGCGGGCTGAGAAGGAGAGCCGCGGGGGAGTGGTGAGGTGAGAGCTCGGCTCAACGTTGAATTGCTGATCCCGCCATGGGGACCATTTACTGGCTGTCCTCTTCAAGTAATTCCAAAGGACAGCAGATGACAGAGGGGGTGAAGACGTGGGGGACAGAGAACTCCCACCGCTCCTAGATTGTGCCTCCTCTTGGGAGTCCGCCCAAGTGTGCAGACATGAGACGCCAAGGTGCCGGAAAGGGAGTGCTCCGTCCAAGACGTCAGAGCTCAGGGCTTCATCAAACAAGTTCTGTTACACAGGTCTCTTCCTTTGAAATCAAAGGAAAAGGCAGACCCATACACAACACACACACACACACACACACACATTCACACTGGAGAATGCAGTTCTTAAAGGCTTGGAGTGGTGATCTGTCTATCAGACAGGTGTTTCCAGACTGCACCCACGGTAATAATGTCTTGAACTGGAATTGCAACCGTTACTGGAAAGAGGGAATGTGGGTGGGAGTCCCAGAGGCTCCCTGTCGTTCCAGAAGGTTAACATCGTTTTTTCAGAGTGTGAACTAGACCGGGTGGCCGAGGGGTGGGTGAGTTCATTGCTCTGATAGCTTGGGATCTGTAGAGAGGCAATAGGGGTGGATTCAGAAACACAGTCCTGATACTGCCGGGATGTATTCTGTTGAGAGAACAAAACAAAACAAACAAAACAAAAAAACCACAATTAGTTCCTGGAAAGATCACTGTGACCTGCCATGGGAATCCTGTCTACAACTGAGTTGAGCCACTACCACACGAAGGCAATACTTCAGGGAGAAACTGCCAGGCTATGCTAACTATCCTATTGACTTTCATTACAAAAAAAAAAAAAAAAGGCAGATGGGGTTCATTTCATTTCAATTCAAATATCATCTCTACAAAGGTAAAGTATCTATGACTAATTTTCTAGGCATAAATATCTCCCAGTTGTAGGGACCAAGAGTGACCCTTCATGTCAGGGAGATATAAAAGACGATAATTTAGAAACATTCCAAGTTTCCCCCATTTAACTCTCATAGTCATTCAGTGAAGCTCAGAAGTCCTCAAGCTTCAGCAAATGTTCATTCTGTCACCATCAGATTGCTCAACCACCACCACCAAGACGGAAGGCAAGGACTCACCGGCGTCAGTGTCTCTTCCCCCGAGCCCGGGGCAGACCGCGGACTGACTGAGCCCATCTCCTGCATCTTCAGCCCACAGCTGCTTTTGTCTAGGCGGCAGATACCTTTGGTATGTGCCCTTTAGTATTAATAGCCCAACAAAGCCGGCTGCATGTCAGAAGCATTATTGGATTTACACAGGCGGGAGTGGGGTGGGCAATGGAAAGTTGTATAATGCTGATCTATTTTAATGAAGCAATAATTCCCATGTATGAGTATTTCGGATGACTGTGTGTGTGTGTTAAAGTCTGGATCAGAAAATGCTTCCTGAACAGGGTCAGATTTACAGTCTTGTATTTCTTCAGAACATTAAGTGATACACTTTTTAGCTAATGCCCATGGACCTATACCAAACATGTAACTGGGTTAATATCCTATACAGACCATGCATGCAAAGCCCATTTTTGATTTTGTGGTCATTTTTTTTTGGGGGGGGGGCAGGAGACCTTTTAAATGAAACCGCTGCCACCCCCACGGGTTAGGGAGCAGCACAGCACACTGAGCTGACATGACGTCCACGCACATGCTGATCAGCCACGGCAGCTGCCGTATGTGAGAGGTATTATGCAGTGACACACACGGTGCACGTCCAATCCTCTCCCATCTGTGGTTACGTCACTCGCAGGCATGGCACTTACCTGGGATAGCGTGTGTGTGTGTGTGTGTGTGTGTGTGTGTGTGTGTGTGTGTTCACTTTCCTCATTACCCTTGGTGACCCCCAAAATGGCACAGCACAGCAAAAACTTTGGAGGAAAAACAGACAGTGTCACAGAATCACAGCACACCAAGGAAGTGCCTTCCTGCTCGGCGGCACCTGTGTAATACTGTTACCTATCAGTGAGCTACTTATGCTTCGACTGCCGTGAGCGGTCCTTCAAGAAGCGGCCGGTCGCTGCGTGGTGGCACTGCCTTTACAGATGCTCTACGTTTCAGACTCTTCTGCAAGGATGAGGAAAAACACTGAGAGGGGGAGGGAGGCACACACGGGAGCGCGAGGGGACGTCTCAAGGTGGGGGGGGGGGCACGCACCCAGGCACGGCAGATTTTAAAATCTCAACCACACTGCTGCCCCACACTGTCCAGGGCCAGTGTTCACGAGTGCTTGGGGCACCCTAACCAGGCTCTCTCAGAAACCACCTTCCCGTCCATGGCTCTCCCTCAGGTGCCCCGGAAAGGGCAGGGAAAGGCCCCATCTTTGTTTGCTGAGAGAGCCTGTGACGTGGAAGCCTGCAACACTGGCTGTTAAACAGGAGACTCTGTGGTGGCTGGGCCAGGCTGACAGACCTTTTTACAAGCTGAGTGAGATCCTGCAAGCTGCCTTTTGCAAAGGGTGCGCAAGCACGTGAGGAAGAATAAAAAGATCGTCTTTTCTGAAAACAAAATGAAATGAAACCTATCCAAGAGAAGAGCAGCAGGGACACGGCTTGCAGAATCGGCCACAGCAGCAGCAGGCTCTGCGCAGTGGGCGCCCCCCCAGCATCGGGGTGCCATGGTCCGTGGGCCTGGCTCCTGCCCTCAGGGCAGCCCAAGCAGAGGCTTGGAGGCTCTGGCCATGGCACAGCAGCGCTGCCAGACCATACAGTGAGGAAGCCCGCCACAGGTGCCATGCGGCATTCCGTCTTCGGCACAGAGTAAATGCGACGCTCTGCTGCCCTGAGGAGCCCGAGTTTCCAGAGAAGAAGAACAGTGCCCCGAAGCAAACAGACGAACCCTGGCAAGAGATAGAGACGCCTGAAGACATAAGTAATGGTGCTCTACATGCTTGCCGATGCGTGTGGCCGGACAGCCAAAGACGCTCCGGGTAAGCCTTCTCCGTGGCTCATTCAGAAGGAAAAGAGGGGGCTCGTGGGCTTGGCCGTTCAAATCCAGTGGCGGCTCTCAGGAGCATCGCTGGGTAGCTCCCACGACCACCACAGGGCTGTGATGCCCAACCTCCCCCCCCCCCCCCC
>PVJH01012842.1:0-62729 GCA_004026705.1 Nesogale talazaci | reverse complement strand
GTGACTAAACAATTTAACTTTTAAGAAGAATTTCACTATTTATTCCACAAACTGTGTAGCAAAACCTTTTATAAAAGTTTTGGATGCTTCATATTAGAAGACAAATGATACCAAATACTGGTATGTGTCTCTCCTGTGTCTCCTTCCCTTCTCACAAGGCAACTAACTTTACTGATCATTCCACGATTTTTCATTCTTGTTATGGACCCAGCTCCAGAATCCTTCTCAGGAAAGTTGCTCTGAATAACTGATGCCAGTTGGTTAAAATGGAATTTCAGGTGAAAAATGTTTTTCCCTCCTTGCAATTTTGGATTTTGAATCAATTGCTAAAGCCTAACTCAAGGGATTACAAACATTTTACTACAACTCACTTTCCTTTTGTTTTGTATCATGCTTTGTTAAAAAAAAATCACTTTATTGGAGACTCAGACAGCTCTTATCACAATCCATATGCATATCCATTGTATGTCAAGTGCATTTGTACATTTGTTGCCATCATCAATCTCAAAACATTTGCTTACTACTTAAAACCTTGGTATTAGCTCCTCATTTTTCCCCTCCTCCTCATGAACACTTGACAATTTATAAATTATTATTATTTTGTCATATCATACACTGCCCAATGTCTCCCTTCACCCACTTACCTGCTGTCTGTCCCACAGGGAGGAGGTTACATGTAGATCCTTATAATTGCCTCCCCCTTTCTACCCCACCTACCCTCCACCCTCCTGGTATGGCCACACTCACCACTGGTACTAAAGGGATCATCTGTCCTGGATTCCCGGTGTTTCCGGTTCCTATCTGTACCGGTGTACATCCTCTGGTCTAGCCAGATTTGTAAGATAGATTGGGATCATGATAGTGGGTGGGGGGGGGGATTTAAGAACTAGAGGAAAGTTGCATGTTTCATCACTGCCACACTGTACCCTGATTGGCTCTTCTCGTCCTCACTACTCTTCTATAAGGGAATGCACATTACCTACAGATGGGTTTTGAGTCCCCAGTCTGTGCTCCCCCTCATTTATAATGATATAATGTTTAGTTCTTTGATGGCTGATGCTTGATCTCTTCGACCCCTCGAGGTCACACAGACTGGTGTGCTTCTTCCATATAGGCTTTGTTGCTTCTGAACTAGATGGCCACTTGTTTACCTTCAAGCCTTTAAGACCTCAGATGCTATATCTTTTGATAGCCGGGCACCATCAGCTTTCTTCACCACCGCTGTATATGCACACTTTTTTCTTCAGTGATCATGTGGGAAGGTGTGCATCATAGAATGCCAATTTAATAGAACAAAGTTCTTGCATTGAGGAAGTACTTAAATAAGGAACTCCGCTGCCTTAATACTGAGCCTATAAACATGTGCACATAAATCTATTTCCCTTTCATCATATATAAAAATGTACCTATGTACATGCCTGTATTTAGGCCTCTATAAATGCCTCCTATTTGCCTCCTATTTCTTTCCTCTGTTTCCTTTTACTTTTTTCTTGTCCCACAAACATACTCAGCCTTCATTTAGGTTTCAGTAATTTCTCTTGGTTACATTATCCTTGATCAGTCCCTACCAGGCCTCTCACACCCACCTTGCCACTGATTCTTGTTGTTCCCTTGTCCCTGGGTTGGTCAACACCACCTCCTTTCCCCCACTTCCCCTTTTCTCATGTCCCCCTGGAACCATCAGTCCCATTGTTTTCTCCCCCAGATTGTTCATCCAGACTGTCTTATCTAGATAGACCTGCAGAGATAATGATAATAAGATATAGCAAGATGAAGCAACAAAAGAAAACAAAATGATGACAGCAACAACAAAAAACTGATATCCAGAAAATATATATAAATCAGTAAAATAATAAAAAAAAAACCTGCAACCAGTTAAAGGTCTGTTTGTTGGCCTCTAGGGGTGTCCTCCAGTTGAGTGGTGTCACACCCTGGCTCCAAAGTATACCCTTGGCACTCCCTCAGGAACTACATGTTCTGCTCCCCCTTAGCATTTTGCCTCAGTGTGGTGGGGTCAAACTAGTGTCCATCCCAACCCTGCATCTCCAGTGTTGTCCCCATAGGGGCCTTGAGTCAGCGAGGGATGCTGTGTTTCACAGTGGGGTCAAGTCATATGATCCTCTCTGTGCGTTGGCTGTTCTGAATAGGGATATCATACTCAAGGCTTGGTGAGCCAGGATGCGCTCCACTCCCTCCATCCCCTTCATTTTCTTTAGTGTGTTCTGGCCAGACATGTCCCTCTCCCTGAGCTACAATTTCACTGCTATTCTCTAAAGTAAATTCTTGTATCATGCTTTTTGTAGACTTAAAAATAATCACAAGGAATTCCAGGAAATCCCTCCCTCCTGTCCCAGGAGTCACCACTCCCTGCCAACACACACAGAGAGAGAATATTCAGACACATTCCATCCATCCAAATGTGTCTTACAATTTACAGTGTCTCCACAAAATTATTCTGGTTAGCAGTTATTCATCTATAATGCAAGTAAAAAACACAACAATAACAGTGATCTTTTTCAGAGGCAAATATTGGGAACGTTGTTAGCACAATGAATAAACTGTCAACTGTTAACCAGGAGGTAGTCAACTGGAACTCATGACCTGCTTCACTGGAGAGAGATGAAGTATTCTGTGCCTATAAAGATTTGCAGCCGGAAGCGTGAGCCCCGTGTTGTCTGCGCGCCCAGTGGTGCCATCTCCCGGGGACTCGTCTTTAGCCCAAAGCAACGGCCAACCTCACTTGAGCTGTCCCAAGATGACAAAGATGCTGGACTACAACCTGGAGGAAGTACAGAACAAAGAAACCACCATAGACGCGCATCCCAATTTCCTTGCGTTCCTGGAAGCTTGAAGAAGGCTCTCGACCTGGTCATGCAGGTGGAAGAGAAGGCCAGCCAACAAGTCAGCAGCAAAAATAGTTCCAGTGACGACTTCATATCTAAAAAGAATGGAAGTGTACTACATACCTTTTGAAGCCCCCTTGTATATCTATCACACAGTTTTAACCTGTTCGTTATTTACGTATGTTAGCCTTATTGACAGCAATTTCAGATAGCTGTTTGAAAGCGTGCCTTTCCATGATCCAGGTAGTTTTTTCGTCATACCTGCCCTCCACTTCCACTTTCTCTGTACTGACACAAGTAACCACTAATAGACTTTGATATCTATAAAAAAAAAGATTTGCAGCCTTGGAAGTCTTTGAAGCAATTCTAGTCTGGTCCATAGGATTGCTATGAATCAAAATTAACTGTACTTCAATGGGTTTGGTTTTCAGTATTCCTATACTAAAATAAATTAGAGGTTTAGAGTGAAAAAATAACCTGTTCTTCAACAAGCTCTGCTTCTTCATAGCTGTGTGACCTGCTATCATTTAATCTCAGTAAGCTTCATTATATTACCGGAGAAGATACAATGCGGTAAGACAGGTAAAATGCATGGCAGTGCCAGGAACATACTAGAAGTTCCCTTTCTCTGTTTCCTTCAGGTTTTCTTCAAGTGTGAAAGCGTTTGGTGGGCCCTTCAAGTAAATTAGGTACTTTGCATTCAGAATGCATGTCTAGGGATCATTATTTCCATTTGGAAAAATTGCTTCATTAAAATTCTCTTAGCAATCAGACACCTGACCCACTATGCCACCAAACTCAAGCCAAACTTGCTGACATCAAATCAATCCTGGCTCATCAGGACCCTGTAGCCAATGTCAAAAAACCTCTGTGGGTTTCCAAGGCTGTGATGCTTCAGAAAGCGAGTCTTGTCTTTCTCCCAGGATCGGCACAGGTGGTTTCAAACTGCTAACCTTGAGGTTTGCAGGCCAAAAGGCAACCAAGGCTCCTGAATGCATGTGTGTATGTATGTATGTATGTATACACACACACAACTGAGTTGATGCTATGGAACATGGGAGAATTGCCCCCTAAGAAAGTCTCTATTAGCAGATCCCAAATCAACAGAGCACAGAGCTAAGCACAGAATAAATGCTCAATGGATATTCACAGAACTGGATTTCTCCAAGGGTCAATCCTGTCCCTAGATATGTCGGATCATCATGTAATTTCTTGTCAACTTGAAAATATAAACGTGTAGGGATGGAGTCTAGCCTGTCAATCAAGTTGACCCTCATAAGAAGGGTCCTGGGAAGCTCCCCCACCCCCACCCTATCTGCCGTCACCTGATAAGCCATGCTGAGACCTGTGAGAGCCCTGAAGATGTGCCCACCACTGCTGATCCAAGACACTCTGCACTCACTGGCTGGAGATGTTCCTACATTCTGCATCATTGCATGTGGCTTCGTGAGTTTGAAGAGGGACTTATGGGCTATTCTCAAACATATGAACTTGAATTAGACTCAACTGGGATGTTTTCCTGATAATTATTTCTTGATATAAAACTCTTTCTTACACAATAAAAAGAGAGAGAGAGAACATTCCCATAGCATACACTTCCCTCATGTCATGTATGCAACCTGCTGGGTTTTAGTTTGTGTATTCACAGAGTTGTACAACCATCACTACAATCAGGTTAAAACATATCATCTCATTTGTCCTTAACTCCCTCCTCACCACTTCCTCCTTCTCCAGCCCCAATCCTAAGGAACCACGTTATGTCTCTATAAATGTGCCAATTCTGAATGTTTTATCTAAATGAAATCATACAGTGTGTGGTCTTTTGTGACTGACTTACTTCACATATTATAATATTTTCAAGTTTCATCCGTGTCAGAAAATCATTTCTTTTTCTTGCTGAATAGTACTCCATAGAGTGGATATTCCATATTTTGTTCCATCATTGGTCAGTTGACGGCCATTTAGGTTGGTTTAGCTTTGGGGTTATTATCAATAGTGTTATTATAAATGTATACATTTTGTGTATGGGCATGTGTATTTTTATTTCTCCTAGGCATATACCTAGGAGTGAAAATGTTAGGTCATAGATGTAGTCATGTTTCATCTTTTCAGAAACTCATAGGTGACTCTTAAGTGGCTTCCCCTTTTTACAATCCCACCAATAGCATATGAGGGCTCTAGTCTCTCCACAGCTCACCAATATTTGCTATTTTCTGTCTTTTTAACTTTAGTCCTTTACCTTGTGGTGAAATGAAATGCCTAATTTTCTTTCTTGATATTTATTATCTGTTTTTACTGTGGGAATGAAAATTTTCAGTGTAGGTGGACATGTACTGAGATGGTGGGAAGAGAAATAAAATGGTAGGTATAGTAGAGAAAGAAGTTAATTCTATTGATCTGATAGGTAGCTACTTTTGACTCCTAAATAAGATAAACAGAAACTGACACCTGGAAACATTAAAATGGATTAAAACAATTCAGATGTGCAAAAATACACATGCCCATACACAGTTTTTTATTTGTTGCTACCAAATCTTTCACAAAGATAGACAAGGAACCAGGGTCCAAAAAAAAGAACTGTGTGAGCTTCATTGAAAATATGAGGCAAGCATATCATTGCCAGTCATAACAAACTATAGATAACTTGGAGAAAATTTGGAATTCCAGAACTCCTAACTGTGCTCATGCGGACCTTGAACAGAATGAGGGAAGACTGCAGGGAAGGTGTGCATCAGGCTTGTATCCTCTCCTCATACTTATTCGATCTGTGAGCAAATCATCAAAAAATCTGGATTATAGAGAGAATGTGGCATCAGAATTGGAGGCAGGTTTCTTAACAGCCCGTGATATGCAGATGGCACAACCTGGGAAAAAATTGGAATGTGAGGAAGATTTGGAGCACTTGATGAAGATCAAGAATTGCAGCCTTCAGTATGGGTTACCGCTCAGTATAAAAAAGACCGACATCCTCACAAGTAGACCAATAGGTAACAACATGATAAATGGAGAAAAGATTAAAGTGGTCAAGAATTTCATCTTACCTGTATCCACAATCAATGCTCATGGGAGCAGAGGTCAATAGATTAAAAGATGAGTTACATTGGGTTTAGCTGCTACTCAAGAGCTCTTTCAAATGCTGAAAAGGAAAGGTGTCACTTTGAGGACTAAGATGCACCTGACCCAAGCTATGCTATTTTCTGTTGCCTCATATGCATGCAAAAGTTGGACACTGAACAAAGAAGACTGAAAAATAATTGATGAATTTTAATTGTGGAGAAGTGTGTTAAAAGTACCATGAACTACTAAAAGGACAAATAAATTTGTTTTGGAGGAAGAACAGCCAGCATACTCCTTAGAGGCAAGGAGGGTGAGGCTTCATCTTCTAGACTTTGGACATGTCAGGCGAGATCAGTGCCTGGAGAAGGACATTGTGCTTGATAAAGTAGAGGGTCTATGAAAGAGAAAAAGGCCCTCAAAGAGAGGCATTGTGGTTGTGACATAGAAGCAATTGTGAGGATGGTGCAGGACCCAGCTGTGTTTCATTCTGCGGTGTGTAGCATCGCCAAGGGTCAGAACTGATTCAATGGCGCCTACCAATGACAATAACCTATCACCCCACGTGTCAGCTGTGGTTTGTAATAAAGATACCTATACTCTTTCTGAGAGCTCTCATGACACCATAGTTTATGCCTTCATCTGTTAACTGCAAGGTCAGGGGTTCAAAATGACCAGTCTTGCAATCTGCTCTCATAAAGGTTTACAACCTCAGGCACCCTATTTACTTTCAATAATAAGTTGGAATCTGTTTGGTGTCACTGTAATCTTTTAGTACTCTTTCCTAGGTTTTAGAACTCCATAATGAGTTCCACTGGGGAATCTCAACACCATTATCTCTTATATCAAGTCCCTTCAGCCTCTCAGTGTCCATTGTGTCCCAGCCTAAGTCACTTGTCCTTTTCTTGTCGCAGAGGCATCCAGCAATATTGGAAACAATCATCTTCTAATGTAGTGTATGTAGAGGATATGTTTAGAAAAACTCTTGGAAGGAGAATCTATAATAAATCAAGTCTTCAGGCTTTCATTTATGCCTCTTGAAAAGTCACCAAGCAATCGACAAGGACCAGAAAGGAGGACATGCACAATTATGACTTCATGCCAATTTTTTCTTTCCCAGGAGTTGGCCGAAACATGTCACATCAAAGCACTACCCACATTTCAGTTGTTCAAGAAAGTCAATAAGGTAAGTTTCTATGGGACCTGGCAGAATAGAATTAGATTATAGGATCATCAGAATCTAAAAACAAACAAAAAAATGCTTAGAATATCTAGAGGATAGAACAACTGTAATCATTTAACACTTGGCAATGTAATACATAGTTCCTGAACTTTACATACTGACAAGTGGTGAAAAGAAAAACAGTCCTAAAAGTGAATAATGGTGATGATTAAACCATATGATGAAAAGAAATGTCCAAAACCTTAAGAATTATTTCACTAGAAAAGAAAACTATCTCACTATTATCCTTACTCAAAAGCATAATTTTCAAGAAGGAAACTTCAAGAAGGAACATGGTGAAATCCTCACATGAATATATGTATCTGTCAATAATACAAAAGTATTAAGCAAAAACAAACAAGAGAAAATATGATAACATATGAGTTGAACAACATGATCAACACAGTGGGATTGAACCGTGTATGCAAAGATTGTTGAAATGGCAAATGTCACTTTATTTACCACAATAAAATTATTCATATTGATATGCATAAATATGATTCTCTACTCATGTATAATTTAGTACACTAGTTAAATAACTATAAGTTGTCATATAATAGTTAAATAATTATTTATTTAATGACAATAGGCTGAAAAAACATCTATTACAAGGCAGCATAGCATAATTGTTGCCCAGGCAGCTCCTGGAGTCTGATTTGCACAGTTCAAATACCGGTCTCCGCTTCCTAGCTGTGGGACCATGAGCAATGTACTTAACCTCTTTGCCTTAGTTTCAGTGCTCATAACAAGTATTTCCATCACACAGGTTTTGTGAGAGTTAAATGTGTACCAGGCAAAAAAATGTTTACACCCATACCAACACACCTTGGGTGTGAAAGTACTTGTTATTTTGCAGATATTAATAGGATGGCATGTTTCACATGCTCGGTGCGTGTTGGAATGAACCTTCCCATCTATGACAGCAGCCCTGACGATTGTGGATCACTTAATGAAGGGGTTGGGCAGCACATTTAGGAGACACAACTCTTCCTTCTTTTGCACACGATTATCTCATCCCTGGAAATGTTCCCTACAGAAATAGTTTGGGGGGGAATAAGCCTCTGCATATGTAATCATTTGAACATTCTTTTTCCATAAAATTTAAATAATCTAAATGTCTTTTATCAGTAGAATGATTACGTGAATGTTGCTATCTCCACACAATAGTGTACCTTTGAAAAATATCACGAATTATACATGTGGGTATTTGAATGGATGTGTCTTTGCTATGTATATTTTTTAATTTAAAATATATATTATTCATTGGGAGTTAATACATATATCATATCATTCCATAGCTTAATCTCACAGAGCAGAATTGTACCTTGTTCTTCCTGGATTCCTTGACATTGTCTCCCTTTAACCCTAGTAACACCTCTGTACTCTCCCCCAAAACCCTTATTCTACTTGCTGTTCCTGTAGAATTATCAATTCTGGGTTTCATATACCGAAGCACTCAAAAACATATAACAGCGTCAAGAGGGTGACTTCCAATGACATAACACCTCTGAGATATGTTCTATCAAACAAAGCAAAACAAAATTACAGAAAATGTTGAAAACATGATCAGGTCCAGCTCACAACAGAGCAGGGATGAACTGACAACGTGTTAGCTGTTCAAGCCAGACTTATGCCTTTGATCTTCTATTGTCATCTCTCTAATGCCCTCTGTTTAGTACCCACTTCCTCCCATGCCTCAATTGTGAATAGAGGGATTTCGTGGGAGGCTTATTTCCTAGGCAGTTCCCTCAAGTGAATCCTGGAATCTCACTGCCATGCATCGCTTTCTGCAAACCAGATGCTGTGTGTGGTCTTAACAATAATAAGCACTAAAAAGAATCACTTTAACAAAGTATTATTATCAATATATGCAAAAGCACATGCTTGAATTTTGTCAAGATCGCATGTGGAATGTGAAGAGTGAGAGCATGTGCTGTGCTGGCAGTAGGAGTATATTTTCAGTTTGTTTTTATTTGCTATTAATGATACAGTAGATTTAACTTTGTTTTAAATAACTACCATCGCACAGCCCAGCCCCTGAGTTTTCACTTGAAAAGCAGAGCAGTGCAAGCCTACCACCAACTTTCCTGCGGGAGAAAACCGAGGCTGTCTGCTGCCAGGATGAAACAGAGACTGGGAAATGTAAAGAGGCAGTTGGGCTGTGTCCTGCAGTCTCTAGGAGCAGGAATAGATGGGATGGCATTGAGTACACAAGAGATAAAAGACAGAGATATAGAGCGGGGATTCCTGCAAAGCCACGCTTACAAATATTCTCTCTCTCTTAAGAAAGCACAGCAGTTAGGATTGGCTTCTGTACAACCCCCACTTCTACCATTGCAACCAAAGCTACAGTCAACCTGAAAGGTCTTTAAGAGACATCATAACCCACCACGGGCAACACAGAGAATTCCTGGGAATCAGAGAAGGCTCAGCTTGGCCAGTCAAAAATACCTGCTTCTGTCCATTTTCTTCTTGTTTCAATAGGCCAGACTAGGAAGCTTTCGTTGACATCCACCATTGTCATGGGAGTCGAAAACATTGAAGTGCACGTCTTTGAGATCACCTTTCCAGAAATATGCGACCCTTTTTTCACCTAGAATAGCTGAAATGGAGTTACTAAAGGGGATCGGTACTGTTATCTTTAACAACATACAAGGTCCCTGGTGGGGCAGCTTGCTGTCAACTACCGACAAAAACAGGGGGGTCTGAACTACCCAGTAGCACTGCAGAAGGCAGGCCTGACAACCTCTTTCTGAAAATGACCGCCAGGGGAGCCCCAGGGAGCAAGTTCTAGTCTGGATCACGTGGGGCTGGGTTGACAGGAGGGCGACAGACGTGGTTCTGCGGGAGGCTAAGAAACTCCCAGGACGCAGAGTCTAGTTTCTACTGAAGGCTGTGTTCATATTTCTAGAGAAAAAAAAAACATCTGGCCAAGAACCACTGTCCATTATGCCATTGTCAGTGCATGTCACTGCAGAAGTCTTAATGCTAATTCTTGCCGGAACACAGAGCTAGGAGAACATGTTGCTCCTTGCATTGCGTTGGAAATGTTAGAGAACCCCTTGGGTTACTCTTGGTGGTTTTGTTGCCAAGAATCTTCACGTGACTCTTATGCTCATACAGAACATTTTCCTTGGTTCAGTTTCCTGGCATCCCTTACCTGCCATCTCCACATCGAGTTATTCTTTGGGGCTTTGTTATTTCAGTTTTGCTCATTATTTTCACTCCTGTGAAATCTTTTCAAGAGACACACATATGTGTGTGTTTCTTTTTTTTTTTTAATTAAAACCAATGAAGTCATGTAATAAAACTCCAGACCATGGTGGATGATGAGCATGAGTTGTCACTGAAAGTGTCCATGCAGAGGTTGGTTGAATGCCTGCCTGGAATGTAACATCATTAGCCGCTGCAATTCTGCTACAGTTTCAGGGAAATAGAGAGGCAAAGCAAATTCCAGGTACTGAGATGGGTTTGTTCCATTCTGCTATAAATTCTGTTGTGTTTTTAGCTACTAAAATATCACCCTGTGTTCCAGGAAGGCTACTTTTGATGCATAAGGATATTCCTCTGATATCTCTCAATTGGGGCATCTAAAAACTTTGGCTAGCTTTTTACTTGGTTTGAGTAATCAGAATAGTACACAGCATTTTGTAACTTATGACTCATGTTTGATATTATAAACCCTGTTCAAATCTGACACAGGCCATAAATTTATATGCACACAAACAAAAATAGTGTGTATAGTGCTAAGGTATTCCAAAAACTCTAAACTTCATAGAGACCCCCTAGGTTAGTAACTTCAGTCCGGAACTAGGTTAGTACATTTGGATGTAACCGGTGGAAGGAAGAAAACCAAAGACTTAGCAAGCCTTGGCCACCTGCTTAAGTATGGGCACCAGCTTCCAAAGGTCAGCTCCATCTTTCAATCTGATATTAGAGTAGAACATCTTCCAGAGCACTTACCTGCACCAATAGAAGTAAGGGCTTATGAGTACATAGATGCTGATGACTTACTCAGGAATGGCTAGTTCAGAAGAATCCCTCTACAAGACTGAGTTCTCTGGAGGGCTCCTGCTGAGGGCATGAAAAAGATTTCCAGAAAGTGTTCTCCTTACAGTATGTGTCCCAAGTGAGTGGCCTTGGCTGTGCAGGAAAGAGGATGGGATTTTCAATGGGAGTAACAAACTTGATGCCTTCAAGAATCAGACTGAGAACATAGGGTCATATAAGAGACAATGAAGAATGCTCTAGGAACCTAGAGAAGGATTGACCTTCCAAAAGGGTGAAAATTCACCTTCATAAAAAACAATTGTTAGCCAATCTCCCCAGCCCCCAAACATTGTCTACAGCTGATTTTTGCTATTTCTGGAGTCAGGCCACTATTGGTTAAATCCTAGCCTTTTGTTAGTGGGTAGCCTTGGGAATATACCTTAACCACCCTAGTTTTCTTCTGTGTGGAAGAGGAACTATATCACCTGCCTTGCAATGGTTATCATGCAAATTAATATGAGGGCAAGTCAAAAAGAATTGCTGCTAGGGTTTCAGCTCATACATGTATGAGTCTATTCCAAGTAAAATGTTTACACAGGTCTTCTTAATCAGTAAGTGAATGCAGGTGTTATCTCAGTGATGCACTTGTCTTCATCTTATTAGGGTGTCTTAAAAAGAACAGGTTTTTTGTGTCATGGAAAGAAACAATTTTGTGGTCAAAGGTAATAGCAAAATTTTAACAAAGCTCAAGCAGACATTCCAAATTATTGAAGCTTTGCAACAAGTTCACAAGAATAAATAAATTTTCAGATGGACCTAATGGTTTAAGGAAGGTTAGGAAAACCTCAAATTTCGACTAAGAGAAGAAAGATCATTAACTTCAATCAAGGAAGAAACTATGTCTGAAGAAACTGGTGGAAAAATTACCATTAACAGGATAGCTACTGAAGTTGGGATCTCACATGGTTTGCCATTCCCTATTTTAAGTCAACATCTTGGTTTCACTCATGTGGCAGTTACATAATTTCAGTCAACATGAAGACATAATTGTGTTAGGGTGTAGTCTAGCCTGTCAATCAGGTCGCAGGCTGACGGTGCCTCCTTGTGGGCGTGGCCTTCTCATCAGGAGGGCCCTGGGAACCTCCCCTTGTCTCTCTGCCTTCACTTTCTTGCTGGCTAATCCTGACCCAGCCAGAGCCCTGGAGATGTGTCCACCACCAATGAATGCACAAGATTTTGCACCTATCAGTCTAGGATATTCCTGCATTCTGCATCATTGCCTGTGACTGAATGAATCTAAAGAGAGACTTATGGATTAGTATAGGACTTATGGGCTTGAGTGAGACTGGATGGGGAGGTTTTCCTTGACATAAAGTTCTTTCTTACACATATTTGAGTGTCACTGGATTTTATTCTCTGGTCAACCCAGCCTAACACACTCGGCAAGCTTTGGATTGGGTATCCAAGCATTGTACAAAGATCACCTAGCTCAAGAGTTCATCTTTCCATCAGTCTTTTTCACAAGATCAAAGCTAATGAAGATATCTTATAGACTGAATCATAACTAGGTGAAAGTCTTGGATTTACTAATAACTGGGGGACAATTCTTGCACTGACCTTGGTCTGCAGAGCAAGACCTAGTTAAAACAATGGCTTTTGAAAGAATCTGCTGGGCTGGGTCAGTTACATTCAAGGCTGAGAGCCCCATTCAAGAGATTATGTTAACTTTTTTGGATTCCAACAGGGTAATCTTGATAGATCTTCTTGAAAGACACAGGACAATCATAGAGCTTTATTAGGAAAAAACTGTTAAGAAAGCTTAGAATTGAACTTGTGAGAAAAGGGCCAGGAAAGTTACACGAAGAAATTCTTTTGTCTCCATCATAACAATGTACTTGCTCATTTTTCATAGGTGGTAAGTTCCATCCATTTCATTGTGAAACCTTCCCCCTCTACCCTACAGCCATGATCTTGCCCCCCGCCCCCGACTTCTTTTTGTTCCCTAAATTCAAAGAACCTTAAGAAAGAATATAACTTCCAAACCTCAAGGAGGCCAAAATTGTTTTTCTAATGTGGTATAAGTTAAGGAATACAGAATATTTTGGACTAGAAAGAGATATATGAAAACACCATCTTTAGAAGTGTAAAACTTATTAGTCCTTAGAATAGTCTGCTATTTAAGATCAAAAGTGTAGCATTTACCTAAGGACAAAGTGTAGAAGGTTAGAAAAGAAAGAGGAATGGAATCACAAGTGAGCTAAGTAAGGGTACATGGAGGGGATTGCCATGGATTAGTTGAAACAAAATGTGATGAGCTCTTGGATGTAAAACTGAAGATTTCTGAAAAGCTTTTCTTTAATCATAATAGTTTATTCTTTAAAGAAGTGTATAGAACTGGATGAAGGATGTGTCATGAAATAATACTTTCACATTGTGATATTTTTGTTTAATAAAGGTTCCTTTGATTTATAGCAATAACTTTTTGTTTCTCTCATAATGTGCATTAGAAGTCTAGCACTATAAAATGTGATTATTACTTAAGTACCATGATATAGTTGTGCCCTATTTCACCCCCCCCCCAAAATGTATAACAGAACAAGAAATAAAGATTGCAAGGGACTTCTGAAGCAATTTGGAGATCTACTTCCTTAACAATTATAGTAAGAAAATCCTGTAAGGCATTATCTAGGAGCCAATCAGGTCTTTGCTGTTTGTTTGTTTAATCATTTTATTAGGGGCTCATACAACTCTTATCACAATCCATACATACATCCATTGTACATCAAGCACATTTGTACATTTGTTTTCCTCATCGTTCTCACAACATTTTTGATTTTTACTTAAGTCCTTGGTGTTAGCTCCTCATTTTCCCCTTTCTCTCCCCTACCTCATGAACCCTTGATAATTTATAAACTATTATTATTTTGTCATATCTTACACTGTCTGATGTCTCCCTTCACCCATTCTCCTGCTGTCTGTCCCCCAGGGAGGAGGTTACATGTAGATATTTATAATCACTTCCCCCTTTCTACCGTACCTTTCCTCCATCCTCCCAGTATGACCACACTCACCACTGATACTGAAAGGATCATCTGTCCTGGATTCCCTGTGTTTGCGGTTCCTATCTGTACTAGCGTACATCCTCTGGTCTAGCCATATTTGTAAGGTAGAATTGGGATCAGGATAGTGAGTGGTGGAGGAGGCATTTAAGAACTGAAGGAAAGTTGTATGATTCAGCATAGCTACACTGCACTCTGACTGGCTCATCTCCTCCAACAACCCTTCTCTAAGGGGATGTCCAGTTGTCTATAGATGGGCTTTGGGTCCCCAATCTGTACTCCCCCTCATTTACAATGATATGATATTTGTTGTTGGTGTTCTATGATGCCTAATACCTGATCCCTTTTATACCTCATAGTCACACAGGCTGATGTGCTTCTTCCATGTCAGCTTTGTTGCTTCTCAGCTAGATGGCTGTTTGTTTACCTTCAAGCCTTTAAGACCCAAGATGCTATAACTTTTGATAGCTGGACACCATCAGCTTTCTTCACCACATTTGCTTATGCACACATTTGTCTTCAGCAATCATGTTGGGAAGATCTGCATCATGGAATGCCGGTGTAATAGAACAAAGTGTTCTTGCAGTGAGGTAGTACTTAAGTGGAGACCCAATGCCCATCTACTACCTTAATTATTAGTGTTACTCCAGGTAGACTAGAGAAACAAATACATAAACATGCATGTGTATATGAGAGAGTTTTATATAAAGAGTAATTGTACTTTAATAAAACATTCCAGTTCAAATCAAGTATGCAAGTCTGATATTAGCCTATATGTCTGACAGCAATCTACATAGTCCTTCAACTCGTGAAACATGCAATGACACCAAATGCAAGGTGATCACAAGTCAGTGGGTAGAAAGTCTTTGGGTCCAGTAGTGATGTAAGCATCTCAGCACTTGCAGGAGTCTCCACGTGGCTTTTCTAGGTCCAGATTTCTGCCTGCCTGTCAGGGTCGATCCATGTGGCTTCTCCTCAGGGAGGTCTTGAGGGAACAGATCCAGCATGCAAGGAAGTGAGGATGAGAGAGTCAACCAATTGTGCACACAGACACCAGAGATCAGGTTCAACAGCACAGATCTGCCTTTATTAAAGCTTTTGCAGGGCATATATATGCTTCATTGACCAACCAAATAATTTCTTTCACTTACTTCCTTGTTTCCAAATACATCCTCTTATGGTTTCACTAGCCTTGTCAGTCAAGTATCTCCAAGCAAGGCAACTTAGAAAGATAGTGTCTCCACCTCCAAGAAGGAATTACCACATTTCCTAGAATTCTCAACAGAAGGCCATGCCCACACAGAGGTCTCATTGGCTATCTCCAGATTGACAGGCTAGACTCCACCTCTACACTCTTAATCCTCAAATTAACACCAGTTTAGGTGACTGCCATAATAATAAACATGAATGTATGCACATAGATCTATTTCCCCATTATCATATATAAATTATTTGCATATGTACATGCCTGTATTTAGACCTCTATAAATGCCCTTTGCCTTCTAGTTCTTTCTTCTATTTCCTTTTACTTTCTTCTTGTCTCACTATCATGCTCAGACTTCATTTGAATTTCAGTAAATTCTCTCAATACCACTTCCCTTGATCAATCTCTATCTTTGTAGGTATATCTAGATAAGATAGGCTAGATGAACAATCTGGAGGAGAAAACAATGAGACCTATGGTTCCGGGGAGACATGGGAGAGGGTGTTCCAGGGAGACATGGGAAAGGGGAAAGAAGGTGGTGTTGACCAGCCCAGGAACAAGGGGACAAGTATTCCAAAATCAATGTCAAGGAGCAATCAGTTTTTATGATGTGGTCTTGCTCAATATTTACCCTCATGAAAGGATCTCTGAAGGTGTGAGTGCGATAGAAAAATATGGTGAATTAAGCAGATAGTGCCTGTGTTAGTCTAGGTAGACTAGAGGAACAAATTCCGTAGACACGCATATTGATATAAGGAAAAGGTTTATATACAAGAGGAACAGGACATTGAGCCCAGTCCAGTTCAAAGTCATAAGTCTGATATTAACCCATATGCCCGAAACCGGTCTATGAAGTATCCTTCCGACTCACGAAGTCACAGGTAAGTGGGTGCAGAGTCCCAGCGCTGGCAGGGATCTCCACATGGCTCCTCACTTCCAGGGCTCAGGGTCCATCCACAGCAGAAGCAACTCATCGCTAGCAGAGGTCTCCATGTGGCCGCCCCAGCTTCAGAGGTCTGGCTCCATCAGGGCAAAGCCATGTGGTCTCTCCGCCGGCTCCTCCAGCTACTGGGATGCCGCCATCTTGTCTTGTCCATGATTCATCGTCTCTCAGACTAACTCCCAACAACTGGGGAAGATAGATTCTCATCTTCACGAGGGAAATATCGTGAGATTTCCCAGAAGTCTCAGGAGAAAGCCATGCCCATATAGAGGCCTCCTTGGCTACTCAATGGCTATCTCCAGATTAACAGGCTAAACTCCACCCCTACATTTCAATCATAAAATTAACACAAGCACATGACTTCCACAGTGCCTGTCTATCAAAAAATACCTTCTGGGGTCTTAAAACTTACCCATGAGTTCTACAACCAATAATTCATATGCATTTTGTCTTAAAACGGGCATCCATATAAGTGAGATGTCAGCTAAATCCACATGCAAGTAGCATACCAGCTTGTGTGACCCAAGAATTATAATAATAATATCCAAGACCAGAGGAGAGAATTGTATTAGAGCTTAAATTCTGGCCATCTGATTTGCAGAAAGTTATGGATTAGCCTAAAATCCATTTGCAGGGTCCCTAAAAGGATAAGTTCTCTATTAAATTTCCTTTGAACATTGACCAGGGATGTGAATAAACCTTGGCCTCAGAGTATTTCAAAAAGTAAATTAATGCCAATATAGTGAAGTTTTAGCATAGTTTTTGTTTTAGCATTTTTTTCCCTTTTGGCCCACTTTTAATTTGTTCTAGTGCTCTGTTGGATTGAGGTTTTTCTGTTTTGTTTTGTTGTTGGGTGAGGGGTTTTTTGATATAATTTTCTATATGTGAAATCAAGGATGGTTGAATCTATAGAGACAGTAATTATATTAATTGTTTTTATGGTTATGACAGGGAAGATTGGAGGGGTATGGGAAGCTAATAACAATAAGTACAAAAATGAAGAAAAGTGTTCTAAAATTGATTCGGGTAATGATTTGACAGCTCATTTATATATTCAAACCTTTGAATCATATGGTATGTGACTTATATGTTGATTATACTCTTATATGTCAGCATGCTCCTATTGGGCATACCTTCTCTACCACATGGGGTTGTCACCATTTGGAATGGATTTGGCAACACCTAACAGCAACATTGGTCATTGCCAACGTTTCTTACTTACTCCTGGGATTAACAACTGAAAAGTGGTCATAACTCATGCGCCTCTGTGCCTGAATAAAGATTAAAGTGAGGCAGTTTTATAAGGGTATGTGTATTCTTCTTTTCATTTGAAATTCTGTTCATCGTGAGTTTTGCATTAACATTTGGATAATTATACATTGAGATTGCTGACTTTTGGGGAACCCCTTTAAATTCTGTGGGGCTTTGGCCCCGCTATTCTACTTGAGTTTTATGTTGTTGAAATACGGGAGTGTTTTAGATGGTGGTTCTGCAAAAGGACTCACAAGACTCAACAATAGATCATATCAAGGGTAAGATATATTGCAAAAAAGAATAGAGAGCAAAAGCAGAGAAAGAAAGACAGACATCCAAGACTCCAGAAATGTCCCACACAGGATCCTAATGTCCTGCCTTGTCTGAGACCACACAGGAGTACCCTAAAACTGGGCTTCTGGGACATGTGTGGAATGTCTTTGTCTAGTGATGTCCATGTGAGTTTCAGGTTTGGAGAGTTTTATGTGGACCCCGGTCATGTAGTCATATCTTGCTACACAAATATTGCTACCATCAACTATGCCAATTGAAACATGATACCATGCAATGAACACAGATGTAGATCATCAATAGTGATATTTATTTGAGACAACTTCACAAACTGGTATAAATTAGCCCAGTTGTTCTCAACCTTCCTCATGCTGCAACCCTTTAATACAATTCCTCATGTTGTGACAACCCCCCAACCATACAACTATTTTCATTGCTATTCATAACTAATTCTGCTACTGTTATGAATTGGGTGACCCCTGTGGAAGGGCCATTCCACCCTCAAGGAGATCACAACCCACAGGTTGAAAACCACTGACCTAGCCCATTACTTTACATATATAATAAAACAAAATCAGCAATTACAAAGGTTCTTGAAGGGTCATTTTCTGGAGAACTAGCCAAAAGTTAATCATATGTCCCTTGGAAAGATGAAAGAAGTCAGCAACCAGACCTCTTGTGCTCTATTTCTGACAAGGAGCAGTATGTTGTTCGAGGTGCCATTGTGTGGGTTCTGACCCACAGTGATCCTTTGTACAATGAGGGAAACTTTGCCTAGACCTGCACCATCCACACATTTGTTATGTGTGAGCCCATTGTTGGCGCCTCGGTGTGGCTACATCTTCTTGAAGATCTTACCCCTTTTTGTTAACCTTATAATTTACCAAGTGTGATCTCCTTTTCCAGGGACTGGTCTCTCCTGATAACATATTCAAAGGATATGAGACAGTCTTACCATCCTCACTTATAAGAATTCTTCTGACTGTATTTCTTCCAAGACAGATTTATTGGTTATTTTAGAACCCCAGAGTATTTGCCAACACCATGATTCAAATGCATCAATTCTTCCTGAATATCTTTATTCATTGTCCAATTCTCCTACTCATATGATGCAACAGAAAATCCAAGACTTGGGTCAAGAGGGCCTTTGTCCTGACAGTAACATCTTTGCTTTTCAACACTTTAAAGTTTTATGCAGCAAATTTACTGAATGCAAAACACCCTTTGATTTCTTCACTGTCGCTTCCATGAGCATTGACTGTGGATCCAAGCAAAATGAAGTCCTTGAAAGCATCATTTTCCCCTACATTTATCATGATGTTATCCAGTTGTGAGGATTTTTGCTTTCATTATACTGAGCAGTAATCTGAAGGTTCAATTCTTGATCTTTATCAGCAAGATGAAGGCTGTGTCATCTGCATACCACAGGTTGCCAATATGTCTTGAAATCCTGATGTCACTCTCTTCTTCATAAAGTCCAAGTTCTCAGGTTGTTTACTCAGCATACAGATTAAGTATGGTGAAAAGATACAACCCTTACCCACACTTTTCCTGATTTCAACCATGAATGATGGCCTTGTTATGGTCAAGTTAATGCCTTTTGACCCATAGATTCCACATGAGCACAGTGGAGTGTTATACATTGCATTGTTATACATAATTTGTTATGGTCCACACAGTTCAATGTCTTTGCATACTCAATAAAACACAAGTAAACATCTTTTTGGTAGTCTCTGCTTTCAATCAAAACCCATTTGAAATCAGCAATAAAATCCCTCATGACCTATCCTCTTCTGAGTCTGGCTTGAATTTCTAGCAGCTCCCTGTAGATGTACTGTTGTGCTTTCAAATAAATGGCAGCCACTAAGATGTCTTGAAATTTAAAACAGTTTTTATTTGGTTAACAGGACTGCAAGAATCTAAAAGCAATTCTTTAAGTTCAAGTCCCATGTGAAAATAATAGCCCACTTATATAGATAAAAACCCACTTATCTGGGACTTTTCTATGGAGTGAGCAGGTAAGACAAAAGCAGAAAGCAAAATTAATGTTAAAATTCTTGAGATCAAAGCAGGGTACATCTGTTACAAAACCATAATAGAAGGATAAATCATAACATCCTGGTTAACTAAATAAGAATAGTAAGATTAATTATAACATCCTGGTTACAACATCAAAGGGAACAATATTAACAAATAATCAAAAGGAATAATATGAAAGAATAACAAGATTAATTATAATGTCCTATGTCTGGGTACATGTGAGTACATTTAAAACTCAATCACTAACAGGGATTTCTCAGATGGGAGGGAGATGGAGGCAGATCATTCAGCAGTCAACACAATGGCATTATAGTGGCTAGTCTGCCCCAGTACTACTGCAGCCATCATTGAATTATCTTCAGCTAAATTTTACTTCAGGTTATATTAATGATATTGTTCAGAATAATTTCTGCACTCTGTTGTGTCATCTTTTTTTTAGAATGAGTACAATTTTGGATCTCCTCCAATCAGGTGGCCATGTAGCTGTTTTCCAAATTTTTTGGCACAGATTAATGAGTACTTGCAGTGTTTCATGAGCATCTTGAAACATTCCTATTTGTATTCTGTCATTTCTGCCATTCTTATTTTGAGGTAATGCCTTCATTGCAACTTGGGCTTCTTCCTTCAATATCATTGACTCTTGATCATGTTTTACCTCTTGAAATCATCTGCTGATTTTTGGGGAGGAAAGGAATAGTATAGAAAATAAAAATAGTATAGAAAATAAAAATAGCATCTGGGGTCTTAAAGGCATGAAAACAAACAAGCAGCCCTCTAGCTCAGGAGCAACAAAATCCACAGGGAAGAAGCACACCAGCTTGTGGGACCATGAGGTATCAAATGGATCAGTTATCAGGTTTCAAGAACTAAAAATCATAACACTGTATGCTCACCTTCCTGATATCATCACTGTGGCAGTCATGTACTTGATGGCTATTTCATACTGGGAGTCTAGGGGTGGAGTCTAGCCTGTCAATCTTGAGATAGCCAATGAGTATCCAATGAGGCCTCTGTGTGGGTATGGCTTTCTCCGGAGAATTCTGGGGAGTCTCATGGTATTTCCCAATTGGAGAAGAGAGACTTGACGAAGCCTCTGAGATGACAAACAACTGACAAGGCGAGATGACAGTACGCGGACCAGTCTTGATTCCTGGAGAATGGAGGAGCTGGAGGAGAAGTCACATGGGCTTGCCCTGATGGAGTCAAATCTCTGGGGCCAGAGAAGCCACCTGGAGATTCCTGCCAGTGCTGAGATGCTCAGGAGGCCACGGAGAGACCCCTGCAAGTACTACTGGATATGCAAGACTCTGCACCCACTCACCTGTGATTGTCCTGGTGTCATCGCATGTGCTTCATAAGTCGGAAGGAGACTTTATAGACTGGTATCGGACATATGAGCTAATATCAGACTTATGATTTTGGACTGGACTGGATTGGTATGCTTTCTCAATGCTCTTGTATGTAAATCTTTCCCTTATATCCATATGCATGTCTATGAATTTGCTTCTCTAGTCTACCCAGACTAACAAAATCACTGAAGAAAAAAGTGTGTATATGTAGTGATGGTAAAGAAAACTGATGGTTCCCGGCTATCAAAAGATATAGTGTCTGAGGTCTTAAAGGCTTGAAAGTAAAGAAGCGGCCATCTAGTTCAAAAGCAACAAAGCCCACATGGAAGAAGCACACCAGTCCGTGTGGTCACAAGGTGTTGAAGGGATCCGGTATGAGGCATCAAAGAACTAAAAATTATATCATTATAAATGATGAGGAGTAGAGCTTGGGGACCCAAAGCCCATCAATAGGTAAAGCAACATCCTCTTACAGAGGGATTGCATGGAGGAGATGAGCCAGTCAAGGTACAATGCAGCAACAGTGAAATATGTAACTTTTCTCTAGTTCTCTAATGCTTCCTCCCACACTATCATGATTCTACTTCTATCTGACAAATCCAGCTAGACCAGGGTATGTACACTGAAGCCAGAAACATGGGGAATTTAGGGCAGATGATCCCTCAGGACCAGTGTGGGGAATGGTGATATTGGAAGGGTGGAGTAGAAAGGGGGAACCTATTGCAGGGATCTACATATAACCACCTCCCTGGGGTATGGACAACAGGGAAGTGAGTGATGGGGCGCATTGGACAGTGTAACAATATGAAAAATAACAATTTGTAAATTATTAAGGGTTCATGGGAGAGGGAGGAGGGAGGGTAAATATGGGGAACTGGTCCTGGGGCCCTAAGTTTCAATGTTTCAAGAGTGATGATTGCAACAAGTGTGCAAATGTGGTCTGCATACAATTGACATATGTAATGATTGTGATGGGAGTTTTATGAGCCCCAAATAAAATGATTTATTTTTTAAAAAGGAGAGGGAAAGAGGAGCTTATGCCAAGGAGTCAAGTAGAGAATATTTGGAAATAAATATGGCAACATGTGTACAAATATGCTTGATACAAATGATGTATGGAATGTTTTAAGAGTTGTAAGAGCCCCCAAAAAAAGAAAAAATGGCAACTTATTTATATGACTAGTGCCAGACAGTGCTAATTGAAGAACATGGATTAGACCCAGGTTAGCCAAACCAAAACCCCATGCCACTGAGTTGATTCAACCACTCTACCATGTTTCGTAAATTAAATTTTACAGCAATACAGTTGTGCCAATTGTCTATGGTGACTTTCTTATAAGAAAGGCAGATTTGAATAGTTTCAACAGATTGTATGACTGATAAAATCTAAGACAACTACTATCTTAACTTTACAAAAAATGTCTACTGACCCCTTGCAAAGAAAATAAGCACTTTAGATATTATTCATGCCACAGTGTCTAAAGAATGAGATGGGTGGAGAATGTCTAAATCAGGACAATTGTTCGATTTTGTGTCAAAGCAGCTAGGCCAGGAATTTCCCATGATGAGAACTAACATAATGTAATCAACTGTATGGGGGTGGGGGGAGAGGAACTTCCATAAGCTGCTGAGCTGTGTGAGAACTTTAAGATAGGGTGCTGTTCCCTTAATGAGACTATAATCGAGCCTTGATACAATTGAAAGGAAGTTTCCTTGGGGGTGGGGGCTATTTAAACAGACTCTGTAGGGAGGCATGTCTCTTCTTGCTGGCATGGATCCTGCATCTGACTCCTTAATCCACCATATTTTCTGCTGACCCGGGTAGCTATCAATGGCCTGTCATGTTGCCTTATGTCCTTGGATAGGTGGGCCTCTGTTTCTACCAGCCTGTGGTCTTCCTGCTTCTGGATTAATCCTTTCTGGTACCAGTTCAAGTCAGGAAGGCCTCCAGCTTAACATCTGACCCATGAACTTAAGCCAGACTGGACTTAACCACTTCTACAACCTTCTCACAAGGTTTTCTTGATATCACCTACTTCTGTGTGTGTGAATATGTGTGCTTCCTAAGAGAAGCCAGCCTAACACAATTGGACACCAAAAATATTCAAATAAATGGGTATTTCACTTCACCAAAGAAACTAAGTTGGCTGGTCAGATGGAGACGAGCGGGAGCCCCTTAGCCTTCAGATCTGGAGCTGAACTCACCTCTGAATTAGACTCATCAACCACTTCACATTAAAAGGGCAGCCAGTTTGTCGTATTTGGTTAATGACAGTCCTAGGAAACTAAGGTCTCCTGTAAGGAGCTTGAGTAATATAATGATAGAGAAACACAAGCTTTACAAAAGAGGGTGGATTTGTGATTTAGAGCAGTTTAGCTTTGGGGAGAAGGATCACCATGCTCAAGGCATGAAGAAACGAGGAGTAAAAATGGGAAACAAAGGTTGGTAGTGGCATACGTGATGATAAATCGAGGGGATTGCCATCAGAAGGTGCATAAGTTATTGATTTGCTATGTAAACCTCCACCTAATTCAAAAATTTTAAATATATTTCAACTAGCATTTTACTAAAAACTAGCTAGCAGAGCTTGCTGAGGCATCCAGTCTAGATTATAAAAATTTAAAAGAGATTGCTTTTATATGCTTCTTTCTTGAATTCAAGTGCATATAGATTTTTCTGAAACAGATTGTTCATAAGAGGTCATGGCTTCTTGATTCAATTTAGCTCACTTTCACAAGCCTTAACTGAGCTCCTTTGATTTGCAAAGCCAGCTCAGGGTGTTGTGAAAAATCAAAAAGAGGAAGTGTAGAAACACCTGCAATGTGAGGCAAGGGGTGCTGGGGAAGTAGCCAGTGGAGTCAAAGAGAAAAGCCAAGTGTACAAAGTAATAAATGGCATCTAGGAGGCACTTCAAAGTCCTTCCATTCAACATATCCTTTCCATATTCCATATAACATCCAATGCCTTATCAAAGTCTTCAAAGAAGAAAAAGAAGTCTGTTGTATTAATACAAGTTAGGAAATTGTATTGTATGTAAAAACATTGCAGAGTAATATCCAGAAATAGCTCTTTGGTTGATTGATTGGTTGCTTGTTTGGCTAGGGGTTTTTTTGTTGCTGTTGTATTTGTTGCTGTAATTGTTGTACTGGCTTTGGGGTGTTTTGTTGTTTGATTTGGGGGGCAGGGGGTTTAGCTTTTGTTTTAAACTGAATACATATCTTTGGGAAATTGATGGATTTTCATACATCTGTCCTAAATATAACTTTGTGTTTATACTGTGATTATATTCACTCAATCAAATTGTTAATCAACAACTTGATGAGAATATTTCATTATAACAATCCTGTGCATGCATAAGTTAGACAGTATTCTGTACTCATAAAAGTCTGTTTGTTCTGATGGGATCACTGTCTCTTGCTCCTTTATCTTTTCCCCACTATTGGTAATAAAAATAGAATTTTTGTGTTCTATGTTTTCAAAAGCAAAAACTATCTCTGGTTTAAACTAGGTGATGGGTTCTGTAGATAATGGGACATCCCCACACAGAAGGGTCACAGGAAGGGATGAGTCAACCAGGGCACAGTATAACACGGATGAAGCACACAATATTCCTCTGGTTCCTTGAGGTTTCCTTACCCCCCCTCCCCACTATCATAATGCCAGTCCTGCCTTTCACGTCAGGCTAGATCAGATTATATGCACAGGTACAGATAAAAGGTAAGACCTCAGGACACACAAAATCGAGAAAAAGGAATGGAAGTAATAATACTAGGAGGGTAGGGGGAAGGCAGGGAGATGAGGGAAGGATGGAGGAACCCATCGCAATGATAGACCTACCACCACCACCACCACTACCCAGGGAGACAAACAACAGAAACCTTGTGGGAAAGGAGACAGCAGTTGGTATACAATATAAAAGCAATTATCATTTATAATTTTTCAAGGGGCCAATGAGCTGAAACCAAGAGCTCAATTGAAAACAAATGTTTAGAAAATAAAGATGGCAACAAATGTACAAATATGCTTGATACAATTGATGTATGGATTGTGATAAGAGCTGTAAAAGTCCCCAATAAAATGATCTTTTTAATAAAAAAAAAAAAGAAAAGAACCATGTACATAAATCCACACACACCAAAACCAAGGTGATGGATAAGTGAGGGTTCACTTAGTTATTCTATTGTTTGTGTGAAATGAGTTTTTAATGGTATTTTTTCTGTGTTATTAAACAGAGTTGCCTGTGCTATGCATGGGACCGCTACTCCACTTTCCATTGCTCCCAACAAGCTAGAATTTATCATTTTCATTACCAGTTGATATGTGGCGACAGCAGTGCATGAAAACTAAAAGCATTGAGAAGAGAGAAGAAAACAGTATTTCCTACTGTATCTGAGTAAAGGGTACTTTTGTGAGAGCCAGATGAGCATTCAGGTCAAAATGGAAATATCTGCACTACGCAGAAATAGTCTGCTAGTTACCTTGAGCATATATCTTCATGAAACAACAATATATTAAATAAGTTCTTATCGGTACACTAGTCCTCAGTCATTAACTATGTCAGCTGGGCTCCTATATGCAAAACCCACTTCAAATATGAGAGCACAAACATATCTTTTGTCTTTGCTTACACTTAGTACCTGGGACTTAAGTCGCCACTTCAGAGTTTGGGAACTGTAATTTAGTGAACAAAAAATGAGCATAGTTTAACTCATTTCTAGGCTTAAAACCACGAATAGAGGCCTTGTATAAGGTTCTGGACTACATTCTATAAATACAAAATTAGGGCTGAGCCCCGGTGGCGTAGTGGTTTTATGCAGGACTGCGACCCACAGGATTGGTGGTTGAAATCCAGCAGCAGTTCTCCAGGAGCAAGGCTGGGCCTTCTACTCCCACCAGGGGGCAGTGATGCCCATCAAAAAAAAATACAAAATTAAGGTACAGCCTCTTTCTTTCATCAAATGAGGTAGACAGATGACAAAATCAGCTAATAATAAAATGACAGGGGACTAGGGATCGCAGGTCTAAATCTTAAATGATGGTCAAGATTGGGCAAGTGGAAAAATAAAGCAAAGAGTTGTCAGATGGCATGTGTATGCTTCAAGATTTATTTGAATAACAACAGTAGTATAAAGGCACCACTAGAATATAAGTTCCATGGAGGTTGGGTTTGTTTTGTCCAAAGAATGCCTAGTTCTAAGTAGGCACTCAATGATTATTAGTTGGGAAAAAAACAAATGAATAAGAAAATCTAATTACAAAGTGTTTTGGAGCTGTATGTTTGTATTAGGGAGTAGCAGGAGAGGAGACAGGCAGACCAAAATTAAGGAGACCTTGCTATGTGTTACTTTGTGTTCTCTGTATTAGCCCAGGTAGACTAGAGAAACAAATTCATAAACACTCATATGTGTATAAGAAAAAGATTTATATACAAGAGTAATTGTATGTTTAAAAGCATCCCAGTCCAGATCAAGTCCATAAGTTCGATATGCGCCCACATGTGCGATACCAGTCTATAAATTCCTCTTCAGATTCATGCAGCACATGCAATGATGCCCAATGCAGAAAGATCACAGGCCAGTTGGTGGAAACGCTTGTGGATGGATTGGCAGTGGAAGCATCTCTGCTCTGGCAAGGGTCTCCATGTGGCTCCTCCAGCTCCAGGACTCTGGCTTCATCATCTTGTCAGCAGGAGGCTAAAGCAGAGAGTGTCTCCCACCTCCAGGGAGAAGTACAGGAGTCCTCAGGAGAAGGCTATGGCCTAATTGACAGACTGACTCCACCCCTTCACAAGTTGTCAAGAGATAATGTAACTGCTACACCTCCAGGACCTGTGAATGTGACCTAATGTGAAAACAGTTCGCTTGTCTTCACAGAGGTAATTAGCTAACTTGAGGTCATTTTGGAACAGGGTAGGCTCTACTCAGGAATGCCTGGAGTCCTTATGAAAAGAGAAAACACAGAGAGAGACACAAAGAGATGGTGACCATGTGAGGACAGAGTGCCTGGAGCTACCAGGGCTGAAAGAGACTAGACAAGCAAGAAAGAATCTTCCCTCTGAGACCTTCTCAGATTATATAACCCTGCTGACACGTGAATTCAGATTTCTAGCCTTCACACCTTCCTCGTGCTTCTGGTTAGCCAGCTTGTGGTCTTTTGTGACGGCAGCCCTAGGGGACAAAGATCCCCAGTAAGGAGCTTGGATGTTTTGGTGATAGACACTCAAGAGTTTTACAAACACGGGTGTCATGACTGTGTGCGTTTCAGACCACTTTAGTTTCAGGGAGGAGGAGTGTAAGGGACACAGCGCGGAGAGAGATTAATTCGTTACTAGCCAGCACAAGGAGTTTCCCTGGTGGTGTAGTGGTTACATGTTGGGCTGCTAACTGCAAGGTCAGCAATTTGAAATCAGCGGCAGCCCCATGGGAAAGAGAAGACTGCCTAAATTCTATCAAGAGTGACAGCTTCAGACACTCACACAGCAGCTCTACCCTGCCCGATAGGCTCACTGTGAGTTTGAGCCAACGGAGGAGACGTAAAAGCTGATGAGATAAAAGTCCATGGATTTAAGGGGGAAAATGATGGGAGCTCTGCTCGTCTCCTAGCCTAGCTCGTGTGAAAGAGACTGCCATGCCAACTGTGGCTAAGGACGGAGAGCAATCAGAAAGCCCACCTCCTCTACCAGTGGTGCATTGTTGACAATCCTTAGGAGAAGCTTTGGTGAAGTACCTACTAAAGGTCAAGCCACTTTGTGGAAGTACGTGCTCAACAGAAATGAGGGAGCACACAGCACCAGCACCCCGAAGACAGACAAGAATGAATCCTAACAGCAGTATTTGTCAAAGGACACGAGGGTAGAGAGTGTAACAATAAAATAAGGTGATGGAAATGAATAGCCCACCCCCACACAGATAAATCTCATAAGCGCAGTGCCGAGTGAAAGAGGCCAGGGTACAACTGCCCTCAGAGTTTCTGAAGCTGAAACTCTTTATGGGAGCACAAAGCCCCATTTTTCTCTCGAACAGCTGGTAGAGTACAGATCACAAAATCTCACTTCTAAAAGGTTTGTAATGTGGTGATGAATTCAAAAGAAAAAATAACTAATGGTTGGAAGGGAGGTGTCTGGGCAGTGGCAAAATTCCATGTGTTGATGTGGACATATTACACTGGTGGGTTCTATTTACAATAATTCTCCAGTTATAAACTAGCTTTTGTAGCTTTCTAATACACATGCATTTTTCAAGTGGCTTCAGTTTCTGCATAGGGAGCGGGTGGGTACCTTGTGCAAGGTTCAAAACTTCAGGAAAGGAGAAAGTCAGATTCCACAAAAGCTTGACCGCAAGTACCCTGGGCCTTGGACTATTTGAGTTGGTTGACCTGGTGTCTCTGTGAGCTGTCATAAACCCATCACCGTGGAAATCACCTCTCCCTGAAAATTCTCCTTCAACAAGCCAAGTTCTGTCATCTGCATATCACAGGTTGTTGATCACTTTTCCTCAATTCTCATGTGTGTCCCTATGTTGTCCACCCTCTTGGATTATCCTTTCAACATATAGATTAAACAAATATGGTTTAAAAAATACCAAGTCTGATACATACTTTTCCTGATGCTAAATCACACAATATTCCCTTGTTTTGTTCAAATGACTGGCTCTTGGCCTATGTTCAGGTTCCATATGCACACAACAAAATATTCTGGAAGACCCATTCTTCTCCATGCTATCCAGAGCTTATTATGATCCACACAGTCAAATGGCTCATGTGAATATCTTTCTGGTGTCCTACTTTCGGCCAAGATCCATCTGAGAGCAACAATGTGCCTCATGCCATGTCCTCTTCGCAATGAGCTTGACTTCCTGACAGCTTTATGTCCATGGACCCCTGCAACTGTTTTTAAATTATCTGCAGCAAAATTTTATTTGTATGTGGTATTTATTCTATTGCTAGAAATTTTCTACATTCTTTGGAGTCATTTTTGGGGGGTACGGGGGATGGCACAAATATAAATCTCTTGAGGTCAATTATACAGGTAGTTCCACCAATTCCTAATTCCTGTAGCCTTATTTTCTGCCTCTGAAAATTGAAATTTTTCCTTCCATTCCATTAGTTCTTGATTATTTTCTACTTCCTGAAACAGTTGAAGTTCAACCAATTATTTGGAGTGTGGTATTCTGTGTGTGTTCTCCATCTTCTTGGGATATTTCTTGCATCATCAACATTTTCCCCATTGAATCCTTCCATATGACAACTCTAGGTTTGATTTTTCCCCCCCAGTTCTTTCAGCAGTAGATATTTCCAACATGTTCTTTCTTTCTGGTTTTACAAACCAGGTCATTTCATATATCATTGTAATTCTTTGCTATGTTTTATCGAATTGCCCTTTGAAAAATTCTATTCCGTTCTTGTACTTCATCTTTTTACCACTGGCTTTACGTACATTGTGTACAAGAGCAAGTTTCACAGTCTTTCCTGACATCCACTTTGGTCTTTTCTTTATTCCTACTGACTTTTTGCTTTCTACATGTATGAGATTCCAAATATACTCTCACAACTCCGCTGGTCTTCAACCATTAGTTTTCAGTGAGTCAAATATATTTTTAAAGTAGTCTCTAAATTCATATGGGGTTTATTCAAGGTTGTATAAATTCTTGTGGAATCATTAAGTTTTTCCTCAGCTTCAACCTGAACTTGAATATGAGCAATTAATGGCCTACAGTCTGTCTCTGCCCTTGTTTGGGCTGATGTTATTGAATTTTTCCATCATCTTTTTCCACAGATGTAATCAACTTAATTCCTATGTATTCCACCCGGAGAGGTCCATGTGTCACAGTTATGTTTGTGAAAAGGATCTTTACAGTGAAGCTGCCCTTGATTTTGCAAAATTATATCATGTAATATCGCGCTATCTGTAAAACCATATTTCCTGACTTCACATCCTCTGTTTGTTTATGACTTTCACATTTTGATTATTAATAACCATCAGTGCATCTTGATCGCGTGTTTGATAAATTTCAGACTGAAGAAACTGGTAGAATTCTTTGATTTCTTATCTTTACAGGTTGGTGCATAACTCTGGATAGTACTTATACTAATGACGCCCTTATAGGCATATGGATATTATCCTATCACAGACTCCATTGTATTTCAAGGTAGATCTTGAAATTTTCTTTTGGATGAATAATGTGACATCTTTTCTCTACCATTTCCTATTCCTGAAGTAGTAGGCCTTATTATTGTCAAATACAAAATGGCTAGTTCCAATCCACTGCAGTTACTAATGCCTAGGAGATTGATGGCTATGTGGTTCATTTCAGTTTTGACATTTTCCTACATTCAGACTTATGCATTCCTGTTCTGATCACTAATGGTTATTTGTAGCTTTCTTCCTATTTCAAGCCAAGTTGCATAAGTAAATGCAAGCCCTGGAAGATTTGCTCCATCCACATTATTAAGATTGACTCTACTTTGATGGGGAAGTTTCCTCAATCATAGCCTGAGTGCCTTCCAACCTGAAAGGCTGATCCTCTGGCCTATCAGACAGTGTACTACTGCTGTTCATCAGGTTTTCAGGGAGAACTCACTCAGAAGTCTTTAGCCTATTCCTTCTAAGTCAGCCTTCATCTAGTAGTTCCACTGAAACCTGCTCCCTGTGAACAACTCTGCTGGCATTTGAAATCACAGTTAAGTCACAGCTACACTGAAACTGCCACAGTCTGACAAACTGACAGATAAGTGGCAATGCCAAAGGATGACAAAATGTTCCTTTTCAAATAACAGGTTGGGTCTAGGGACGTGACTGGAACTGCACTGTAAGGGTCATGGCGAAGAGACACAGCATGGGCATTTTCCAACCCATTCTTGAATCTCTTCTACTGGAGCGGTTTTGCATGTTCTTTCCCTTGAGGCAAGTTACTCCTAGATACCCAGAGGGGATAGAGGCTGGAAGGTAACTGAAAAGTTGCAAGAGAGGATACTTCAGATATAGTCATGCCCTCCTAGTGCCTATTTGGTTACATTTTCTGCTCCTCTCCTCAATCTGGCCTTACTCCAGGACTCCTGTGCGCAATACATTGATCAATATCTACTAGTTGATCACAAATGTAATGTGGGTAGATCACATGACATTAAAAACATAGACATGTTAGGATTAGGGTTAGAGTGAGTGTTGGCATTACACTTAGGGTTAGGGTTCATTTTAGGGTTATTGTTAGGGTTAGACTTAAGGGTTACGTTGATCACGATTGATGTATTGAGCACCCTGCTCCAGGTAAAGACAGACTGAGGCTGAGGCAATATCCCCAAAAGAGTTCTTACTCTTGAAATTCCTTTGGGAGGGGGAGAAAGACCAAGCAATACAGAAATTTCTGATACCCCAAAATGAAAAGAGTGAAAAACCATGCCCTTCTTTTTCAACTTCAAGCCTCATGGGGCACATGACAGCTACATTTGTCTCATGTTGGCCACTAGCTTCTTAGAAGTCAGTTAAGCAGTCCAGCCACTTGGTTAATCTTAGCATCCTTTTCCTATTCCCTGCTCTGGCGGATCATTTAGCTACCCATGCGCTGCCTATTCTGCCAGACATTCGCGTCTTGGTACCACAGTATGTTCCCTTCATGTCCCAGAGACACCTTCCAGCTGCCCCTCAGCTCTGAATGAAGAAAAGCTGCTACAGCCCCCATATGGCACCTTCTTCCCCTGGCCAAAAGCCCAGGGAAATATTTATAGGGAAGATAGTCACTGACCAGACAACCCAGATAAACCATGAAATTCTGCACCTACACTTAGGTTACCGTACTCTCAAGATTCAAAAGAATATTTTGCTGTTACAGACGTCATGATTCCAAGAGTGAGCTGGTAAGTGGAATGGGTACAAGATGGGGTTCGCTTTCTTTTTTTTCTAAAGAAAAGTATCATTATTTTATATTATATACTAAAAGTAATAACAGCGGCCAACATATACAACTCTTAAAATTACGCAAAAGAGCAACAACCCAGTAGAAAATTGAATTAAAGACATGGACAGAGTTCTCACAAGAAAAGAACAGCACGAAAAGAGAATGAGTCTATAGTTTTCACTTGAACTGGTGTTGGATGTTCAATTAACTGCACAGATCTCACTCCTCGTGAGGCACGTCAGAGTTGTAAAACCTCAGTGTCTTCTTAGAGTTCTCTTGAAAATCTAAGTCAGATTTTTTTTTTACCTCAAGGACTGTCCATCTACTTAAGTGATTTTTTTATTTATTATCTCATTTTCCTAATCTGTCAGCCACACTTTATTTTCCTGGAAGCCGGTTTTGAGGATCCAGGTAACCTCTCTTGTCATGGCATTGTACAGGCTTTCCTCTGAAACTAAGCCATAGCTAAAGTTTTGGAGAGGCTGCTTGTCTTTCGTCACTAGTATTGATAACTTTGTACTTGCCTGCATGAGAGGCCTATGTTTTCACAGGACCTAGAAGGGGTTTCCAAGCAGGGGCTTTCAATATTATTCAGTTTGCCTCTTCAAACTTTCACACTTCAGGATGTTGGAAACAAAGGTCCCTGGGCATTTTAAGAAAAGGCAGGAGGGGGTCTTAGGTGGATTCGTGGCAATTGTAAAGGCAGAAGGCTGAGTTTAGGGAAGCCATGCCTAAGAATAGCTGTGCTCACTGCCCAGACCGGGGATGTGGGTCAGGCAGGCCTAGGCTCCAGCTGTCTACGTTTCTTTGGGAATTCCCTGAACTGGCTTTGACACCAGTGGATGTAGATCTGGAGGCTGGTAATGTCTCCAGTCAGCTGCCAGCCTTCTTTGAAGCTGGCTTGGGCCATTTGCAGATTGTGAGGAATCAGGATCCTGAAACAGTACAGAGGGTCTCCAGGTGCTTTAGAGGGCTCTGGCTCTGGCATCTTGGGACGGCCTGTGGGCCTCCCCCGAGCTGGTCCATGGTGACCCAACCCTTTGGGTGATGGCTTTAGTCACCCATAACTTCTGAAGTCCGTCTTGCATGTCCCATTTGCAGACGTAACATGAGGGCACCAAATGAGAGGCATACTGCAGAGAAATTCCCAACCTGGCACCCAGACTATAACCAGCCTTGCAATGAGAGAACCAGCCCTTTTGCACTCGGGCATTCAAGGCCGCCAGTTTTGCTTCAAGTTCTCCAAGAGTAGCTAGCTGCAGGAGCAGGGTGTCTGACCCCGCCCAGAGGTCTGGTCATGCCATGGTTTACAAGCTGAAGGAGCTATGGGACTGGCATCTACAGCCGGCCGCCTTTCAGCTCTGGGGTTTACATTCAAAGAATAGAATGAACCACGATGTCCAAAAGCTACGCCCATTCATAAAATGATATCTGGAGTAGAGAAAGCACAAGCTGTGGGCACTAAAACACACTGAACTTTGAAGTCTGTCCTAGACCTTATCGACCCCTTGCACCAATATCCTAACATCATTTCTGGCTGCTCAGATCTCCAGGCAACCCTAGTTTTAGTTTACTTCTCATCCCTGTCTCTAACCACCTAAGATAGTTGCTACTAAACAGATAATGGCTAATAAGGTCTTTAACTTACATAAGTCATCAAATACAAGACACTCAATGGAAGATGCACCATTATTTTCTTTTTTTAATTCTAATTAAAATACAACATGCCATCCATGTGAGGCATATCCTCATTCAGAGTTACTAAATTTTGGAGGGGGGGCGGGAAATATACTACTTAGAATGAATGCATTGTAGTGCTATTGCCAGGACAGAATTCAGGGTCTGAGGAACCATGAGCCATCTAATTTCAAAAACTCAACATCCTCAACTATCTAAGTTAATAACCAATATCGAAAGAGGCCCGACTAGGTTTCTTTAGTGCCTATATGATTCTGTGTTCTACATCAGTGGTTCTCAACATGTACATCACAACCTCTTTGGGAGTTGAACGACCCTTTTACAGGGGTCGCCCAATTCATAACTAGCAAAATGACCATGATGAAGTAGCAACAATAATGTTATGGTTGGGGGGGGCTGTCACCACAACACGAGGAACTGTATGAACTGTATGAAAGGGTCACGGCATTACGAAGGTTGAGAACCACTCCGCTATATGTTAGAATAGAGATGTTTTATAGAGCATTTAATGAGAATTATCAAAAAGAGCATCCATGAACAATTTTGAAAGGGTACCAAACCACTCAAATATCACGAATTTAAATAAGGCTGCCTAAGGCTTAGTATGTGTTTATATTTAAAGTGCTGTGCAGACACTAGAAATTCGAACAGAAGCTGCAATACCTTTGTAATACTTGAACAAGTAATCCTCTTGTCATTGTGTATTTATGAACAGATTTTTGAAATGTGTGGAGCTGATGCTAAAGCCCTGGAAATGAAGATTCAAGAACTAATGTAAACATTTCCAGGACGAGATATACTTGTGACCTTTCACAAAGTCACAGCAAATGTATTTGTGCTCTCATTTCTGGCAAATATTTTCATGAATCTCTTTTCTGATGCTTTATAGACTAAATTCTGCATTGCAATCTCACTGCACAATTGCTTTAACCTGTTGAAATATCTGTGATTGTATCATTGCCATCTTTGAACTTTGCATTTGCTATGAGCTGTTTATTGGGCATTGTGCTTCTGACCTTCACAACAGAGCCCCTGATCAAGAAGGTTTGCCAGAAAATGCCAAAAATGTGATTCTTCCCACTGAGAGAACCAATAAATATATCTTTGACCTGCTACATTCCAAATGTATGGAGGCCTCACTCCAATCAAACTGTTGTTTGTGGTGCAAAATTCTTTTCCAACACATCATCTTATCTTTGAATAGCACAATTTGTCTCTCCTCTATTATTTGCTAAAAGTTCCCTATAGACAAGGATACCACAAAACAAAAACCAGAAACTTCCATTGCTATCTGAAATGTTTAAAAACAAAACAAAAGACATTAGTGGTGAGCCCAAGAAGGTGGAAGGTAGCTCTTTCTCATAGTTGACTGCATCCACCATGCAGCTGCCATCAGTTGAAAGCCAGAATCACAAAGCATGCAGTAGAGCCCACTTTCTCAAGCCATTAATGACTGAGAGTTTGACCAATCATAGGACTCAAGAGATTTCCTGAGATTCATTCAGGAGTCCCTGGATGTTGCAAACAATTGACTCTAATGAAATGCTTGAAGTCTGAGTCTATCCAGAGGCAGCTCAGCAGAATGTTTACTCAGTGATGTACCTTAGAAAATCCTCTGGAACACAGTTCTGCTCTGACACACCTGAGATCGTGTGTTAGAATTAACTCAAAGGCAACTGGTATTATTCATTCAGCTCTTATTTATTGAGCATGTCCTTGGGTTTTGGTTGTTTTTTTTAACCATTTTATTGGAAGTTAATACATATATATTATTCCATGGTTCAATCACATCAAGCATTAGTGTACAATTGCTACCACAATCAGTTTCAAAACATTCTTTTCCTTCTTGAGCCCCTTGACATCAGCTTCCTTTTACCCTTCTCCTCACCACCATTACCACTGCTCCCCAAGAAATGGGTCTTCTACTTGCTGACCCTATAGGCTCATCAGTCCCGGGCTTCATATACTGGAAATCAGAAAAATAAAACACTAAAATTCAAGAAAGTGATCCTCGATGACATAACACATCTGAGATAAACCCCAATATGAGCAAACAAACAAAATCCAGTGAGTGTTAAAAAAAAACAGATCAGACAAGCACTGTAATAAGCAGTTGGAAGAAAGAGGGATTTGCAGATTCCAAAGACAGAGATACAGCCTGTCCACAAGAGAGAACTGAACAGGGCTGGCCCCAATCCCAACAACGTGAACACACAAACACCCTCCCCCCAGAAGAATGCTCTTTAAAGGACAGCACTAAAGTTACAGCTGGGGGGGTGGGGGGAAGCACGTCAGAGCATAGCACACAGGAACAATCAAAGAGGAAGGGAGAGAGAGAGGAACACATCCTGGTACACCAAGGTCTGAGGATGATATTACTGCTCAGAGCAGTCAACACATAGAACCATAGGGCTGACCTCATCATAAGAAACAATTGCCCTCACTGACCTACAGCACTAGGGTGACAACACTGGAGATACCATTTGGGAAATATGTCTATCTGACTCCACCACACTGGGGTGAAACACTAAGTACATGCAACAGACAATCAAGGGGAACAAAGCAATGAAGTCCCTGGGGAATTCCAAAAATACACTTTGGGGCCCATCAGCATCAACAGGAAAGCACTCCTAAAGATCAACAAAAAGACCTGGAACTATTTATAGGCTTTTCTCTTATTGTCATCATCTTAGTTTTTTGTTTTCTTCTGTTGGTTTTGCTCTGTATTGTTTCTGTGCTTATTATTGTCTCTGTGTGTCTAGCTAGATAAGATAGGTAGGATAAACAATCCACAGGAGAAAACAACGGGACCAATAGTTCAGGGGATGTGGAAGCCACTGGAAAGAGGGAGGTGGGGGAAAGGAAGGGAGGTATCAACCAACCCAGGGACAAGAGAACAACAAGTGACCTAAAATCGATGGCAAGGAGGATATAGGATGCCTAGTGGGACTTGATCAATGGCAATGTAACCAAGAGGAATTACTGAAGCCAAAAGAAAGGTCAAGCAAGATAGTGGGACAAGAGGAAAGTAAAAGAAAATAGAGGAGAAAACTAGGCGGCAAAGGACATTTATCGACGTCTGAACACAGGCATGTACATATGTAAATATACTTATATATAACTGTAGGGAAATAGATCTATGTACACATATTTATATGTTAAGTATTAAGGTAGCAGATGGGTATTGAGCGTCTATTCAAGTACTTCCTGAATGCAAGAACACCTTCCCAACATGATCACTGAAGACAAAATGGGTGCATAAGCAAATGTGGTAAAGAAAGTTAATGGTGCCTGCCTATCAAAAGATATAGTATCCAGGGTCTTGAAGACTTGAAGATAAGCAAGCAGCCATCTAACTGAGAAGCAACAAAACACACAGGCCTGTGTGATCACTAGGTGTTGATGGAACAGGTATCAGACATCAAAGAACAAAAAATCATATCAATGTGAACAAGGGGAAGTGTGGAATGGAAACCCAAGGACCATCTGTAGAAAGTTGGACATTTCCTTACAAAAGGGTCACAAGGAAAAGATGAGACAGTCTGAGTGTAGTATAGCAATAATGAAGCATATAACTTTCTTCTAGTACTTTGATGCTTTCCCCCACCCCCACCATTATGACCCTAATTCTACCTTACAAATCCAGCTATACCAGAGCATGGATATGGGTACAGATAAGAGCTGGAAATACAGGGAATCCAGGACAGATAAACCCCTCAGGACCAATAATGAGAGTAGCATACCATGAGGTTATGGTGAAGGTGGGAGAAGGAAAGGGGGACCAATCACAATGATCTACATATAACCTCCTACCTGGGGAACAGATAACAGAAAAGTGGATGAAGGAAGACAGAGATCAGTGTAAGACATGAAAAAATAATAATCTATAAATTATCAAGGTTTCATGGGGGGGAGGGGGAAAATGAGCTGATACCAACCATCCCAACCATCATGGTCCCAACTCTACCTTACAAATCCAGATGGACTGGAGAAGGTACCCTAGTACAGAGGGGAGCTGGAGATATGGGGAAACCAAGATGGATGAGCCCCTTTGGGCCAATGGTTAGATTGGAGATGCTGGAAGGGTAAAGAGAAGGTAGGGTAGAGAGATGGAACCAACTGCAAAGATATACACATAAGCTCCTATTTGAAGGACAGGCATCAAATAGGAGTGGGTTTGGGGGAGAGGGTTGGGGGAGAGGTCGGGCAGTGTAAGATATGACAGAACAATAACAATGTGTAAAGTATTGAGGGTTAGTGGGGAGGAGAGAGCAGGGGAAGTGGGGAAGGGATGGAAAAGCCGATACTAGGGGCTTAAGGGAAAAGGCGGATGATTGGAGAACGATAATAGAAGTGGACATGTGAGGGTGCTTGACACAGTATGTTTATTTATGTGTTGTGAAAAACGATGTATGAGCCCCCAATAAAATGATTTTTTAAAAATGATGATGGCAACATATATACAAATGTGCTTGACACAATGGATGGATGGATGGATGGATGGATGGATGGATGGATGGATGGATGGATGAGTTGTGATAGGAACTGTACATGCCCTCAATAAAATGATTTTTCAGAGTGTAGTGAATTGATGCTAATGAGAGAAGAAAAGGAGGTGAGAATACTTTTCAACTTGAATGTAATCCATGTACCTAGGTAGAAACTGTTGAGTTCATGTTTTGCTATGTCTAGCCTCAACAATAACAACCAATAAAATTCTATATAAGAAAGTAAAAAAAAAATTCCCTTCATTTGAATGACCCTCTCTGTTGCCACAAATAGGTGTTCCTTGCTCCCAATTCTTATGCTGGAAAGCGATCCCTGAAATATAACAGCATAGAAACCAACATGATGAAGGAATCTCAAAAAGCAAGCCTATTGTGGGTGGTGGTTTTTGTTAGATGGGGTCAAGTCAGTTCCCATTCATAGCAAGGCTATGAACACAGAATGAAACCTGGCCTGATGCTGCACAATTCTCACAGTTGTTCTTATATTGGAGCCCACCATCGTCGTCACTGTGTCAGTCCATCTTGTTGAGGGTCTTCCATTTTTTGCTGCCTCTCTACTTCACCCAGCACGATGTCCCTGTCCAGGCACTGGTCTCTTACTATAGCAAGTCCAAAGGTTGGCCTCCTTCCTTCCAGGGAGCTTGTACTTCTTCCAGGACAGATGTGTGGTTCTTTGGCCCTGCATGGTACTTTCAATATTCTTCACCAGCACCATATATCCAATTCATTGATACTTCTGAGGTCTTCCTTAATCAATGTCCTATTTTCAGGAACTTCCTATATAAAGTAATTATTTAAAATTGCCTATAAAAGTCCATATACACAGCTAGCTTACGTCTCTAAGTAGCAGATGGTAGGCAAGCTGCTAAGCACTTTGCATCCACCCCTTCCTTTAACCTTTGTAAAAGTTCCATGACAGTGGTGTCCTACTTACATAATTAGTTCTCTGTAGGGAAAAAAAGGCTTTGGTTTGTTGTGTTTGCCAATTTTTGTGGTGTAAATATTTGGTAAAGTCACAAACAAAATAGCACTGATTACCTAGTTGGGAAGAAATACAAGCAACAGGTCCTCAAGATCAGGAAAGATTTTGTTTCATCATGCCACTACCTGGAAGGGAGGTACTAAATTTATCACCATTCTTTAAGAGGAAGAAGGAGATATAAGTGACTTGCCCTAAGTTGTCAAGAAGCATCGCTGTTAGATCACAAACTTCCTGATGTCAAACCTGAGACTTTAATAAAATAGAGCAATCAGAGACTCACAGAGGGCAGTTCTACCTTGCCCTAAAGGATCACTTCAAGACAGCATTGAAAGTAGAAATGATGCCACAAGGGGGTGATTGATAATGTTCTCTAAAAAAAAAATAACAAACTAAAGTTATATATAAACCATAGATACATGAATAAATCTGGGGCTTGCATTTAATTCTAGCCCCTACCCAAAAAAGTCACTCTCACTGCTTAGTAAACTGAATGTTGAAAGTTTCTGGTCACTTTATCTGATGCTCTCATTTTCCATGAGAGTCACTTAGAAAGGTGTAGAGTCCTATTATCTAAATTTTCCAGTGCCAGAACAAGTGCCAAATCGCCGAACTGTAACTACAGTTTGCCCAATTCCTGGTACCTGGCCCAGTACACAGGTCAGAGTGGATCAAGGAGACACAATTGTTAGCAGACTGCAAACAGTCTGGGAGAGTCTGTCACTGTAGCCCAAAACAGAGATGCGGTTTTTTGGAAAATTGACCTATACCTTCATTTCTCCAGGGCCCCGAAGGCCACCATCCCCCCGAAGCTTCATGGAGCCTTGTTATATAAATTAGGGCGATGACTTGTTTCTGCCAAGTTATCTTACTGATCCTGTTATCCTCCTTCCAGAATTAGAACATCCCAGCTAATTAAGCTAAAAAGAAGTGTTTACTGTAAGGGAGGGGACTTATATATTTTGGATATTTAACAAAATGAAATCTTAAGTTATGTTATATTAAATTTCTAGTATCAATTGGAGCTTTGAACCCAAATTGGACATTAGTGGAAACTCAGTTAAATTCAAATGAAGCCTGGAATGTAGTCCTTAGTGATGTGTCAAAGTTGGGTTCTTAGCTTGACACAAGTAAGATTTTAACACTGTGGGAAACTGGGTAAGGGAACTACAGAGTTCTCTCTAGTATCCCTGCAATTTTTCTATGAATCAAAACTGTTCCAAAATTAAAACTTGACAAATGCAATGCATCTGTAGCCAGGACTATGGAGGGGGGGGAGGTGGGAGTGGGGGTAGGGGGACACACAAGGACGTTATAGGGGAACCTGGTCATGAGCTCGCTCAGAACACAAGGCATGCTTCTGGAGAAAAGGTTATTGTAGAGAGGACAGTTGGAAGGTCAACGACGCACGTTTCCATGATGCTTATGTATAATACATATGAGTCAGCTGTATGGAAGCCAAAGATACCAAATCCTATTTTCACAGCCCCTTATAAAGTGTCCGCAAGTGCAAGGGTCCTGGACCCATTGGAAGCAAGACGTTCAAACAGAATGGAGAATAAATGCCAAGCCCAAATGTATCCAATGTATGTTTAGAATTCCTTGGTAATTCATTGGCTTGTGGTCTTGAAGGTCAGGAGTTACAATCCACCAGCCCCTCTGAGGGAGAAAGACGGGGCTTCGCACTCCCAGAAAGAGTTAACTGCCGTGGAATCCCACAAGGGCAATTCTACACTGCCTACAGGATCTCCGTGAGTCCACATGGACTCTATGGCAATGCGTTTGTTTTGGGGTTTTATTGCCTTGTTTTGTTTTTGAAGGTCCCTCTATGTGTTAGAACAAGCAAGTGTTTCCTTTTCTTTACTTTCGTCTTGTCTTCCCATCAGTAAAGCAGACCCCGCCTTCCCAACAATAAAACCGGACACCAATCTGGCAATCTCTGAAAGAATTCCACAGAAATCAATGGTTCTGTCAGCTGACTTTTCACACCCCAGGTCTCGAAGTATCTTTTCTTACTTAAGAGCAGAAAGGCAGGGTGGGAGGGTGGGGGGATATAAGAGGGGTGAAGCCCAAGAGTTTGGGGCTTTCATAATCTTTCTATAATGAAGGGGCAAAAGAAAGACACACCACTTGCTTTTTGTTCTACTCTTGGCTGCTTTGTTGCACATTATTGCCAAAGCAATCTTTTCCCAACATTAATAGTACTTCACAGTACTTCGCAGCTGAGCAAAGTCTTCCCGAGAATACTTTTTCTTACAGTGAAGCAAGAACAAAAATTAGAACGCATCTTTGGTAGTAACCACAATTTTTATTAAATGCAGTCCCTTGTAGGCATGTAGATACTAGGGTCCCATGGCAAAACTTAATGAAGATGGTTTGAAAGCCATTGTTAACAGAGACTTCCTTCTTCTGTGCTAGAGGTGATTTAGGATAGGGGTTCTCAAAGTCAGGTTGTGGAAATGGGAGTCTCAGCAGCCCTGTCTCAGACCCTGATTCAGAAACACTGAATTAGAAGCAACTGGGGGAGCAGGGCAGAGAAAGGGAGTAGAAGGAAGAGATGCGCCCCAAGTAACTTGTGCTGAAGGGTGTGGCAGAGAAAGGAGTAGTAGGAAGAGATAGGCCTGAAGCAACATGTGTTTTAGCAAGGTTTTTAGCTGATTTAGAACTGCTGGAAAAATACATCAAAGGAATGATTAAAATGTCAATAAACATTAGAGGTTGGGCCATGTAAGATAGTACAGAACAATAATAATTTATAAAGTATTGAAGGTTGATGGGGAGGGGAGAGCAGGGGAAGAGAGGAAAGGATGGGAAGCCAATATCAAAGGCTCAAGGGGAAAGGCGGATGTTTGGAGAATGATAACAGCAGCAGACATGTGAAGGTGCTTGGCACAGTATATTTATTTATGTATTGTAAAAAGACGATGTACAAGTCCCCAATAAAATGATTTTAATTAAAAAAAAAGAAAAAGAAAATGTCAAAACAAAAGAATAAAGACAGGAACAAATTGCAACCCCTTTGATTAATAATGAAGTTCCAGAATCCCACATAAACTTGACAACCTACACAAACACCTTGTGGCAGGATTTAGCAAATGATGCTTAGTGGAGTTTCACCTTACACAAGTCTGAAATCAGAAAAAGGTAACATAAAGCCAAGATCACCCATAAAGTATAAAGCAGTCAGTCCTGTGTCCTGTAAGACCTTCCTGGTGATTCTTCTTCTTCCTCACTGGACTATATTCCCATGTCCTCAGTGAACACTGGATGGATTAGATGGGATGGCTTGTATCTAGGGCCACAATCTCAAAAAATATTAGCTTGAAATATGAGAATGATGGTACCCAGCAGAGCATGGAAGGAGAGACCCTGTGTGTGTGAGAACACTTGTTAGAGGTGGGGGCCAGGGTCTTTTATCTTATTCTCTCTTCTTCCTTCCCTTTCTGTCAGCATGTAATGGAAGTTGCCACCTGTTTCCTTTATAAGACATGCAACTCCACTTACCCACCAACTCTTGGTAATCTTTCCTTCCCCAAAAGGGGCACACACGTTATCGCACTCATGCCTTACACAACACTACGAGACAGAGAATATGTTTCTCATGTCATAGACACAAGTTCCGAGAAATAAAGTCTCTTGCCCAAGGTCACATAGCCAGTCAAAGGCTATGTTCCAATGAGAATGCTGGTGTGCAAGAAAAATATAACAAGTGACAAACTGACATGGCAAGAAAATAATAAACAAATATACTGTGTTGGCCAGTCCTTTTATGGATGTCGTAGCCAGGCCCATGCACTCTGTGATCCAGAAATGGTCTTTTAGACTAATCACCTTTGCTGACATATCTTCCTTCTCCCAGTGATTTCTGGAAAATCTGGGGGTGAAAGTTATAGATGAAGAAATGCCTCACAATCATGAAGGAGTGGCTAAGTCCAGTTGAATTCAGGTCCATGGGTGAGGTGTGAGCTGAAGGCTTCTCCTGCCTCCTATAGCAACGGGACTTGTTGAACAGTAAGCAAGACAATGAAGCAGGAAGGCCACAGACTAGTGGCTGTGACATGTGAATCCAAGGTCAGCAGTCTACCAATGAATGGTTCCTAGGATTGGCAGACCCTATGGCAGGAGGTCCAGGAAGCAGAGGCAGGATCCAAGTCCAGTAGCAGAAAGAAGCTAGCTTCTAAATACTATCAATCGATACAAAGAGTAGGCCACGCCTTGCATGAAGCCACCCTCAACCATATCAAGACAAAGAGCAGATGAGGGAGGTCTATTCTGCCCACAGCTGCTTGGCTGTGCCACAAAAGAGCAATCCTGACCACATTCTGTTAGATCCTATCATGGGAGAATCCTGGTCCACCCACATTTACATGAAACCTTAGCTATCACAGACCAGTAATTTTTAATTGGATCACATTAGTTACTGTCAAATTAATGTCATCTCCTGGTCCCCTCTATGTGTATCAGAATAAATGGGAGGGGTGGAATTTGGAGAAAACACATTGCCAGGCCTCTCTTCTGGGGCACGTCTGGGAGAACTCAAATATACCATCTTTAGGTGATGGCTGAACCAGTCAACTATTGGTGCTATTAGATCTTTTGGGAGAGACATACCTCAGTTCTTGGCTCCATGCACAAGAAAGAATTCACGTTGAAGCCTGGTTTATGATCCAAGTGAGTTATAGAAAATAGAAGCAATTTCAGGTTGTTCAGTAAATGGCACACGAGTCACACAGAGTCTGCGCCACAGTTGCGGAACTGCAGATGGCTGCTCCAGGGCCATAGCCCAGCTGTGCTACTTAATGTAGCAGCCACTGAGCGCCAGAGGCCTTTGCAAGGGTTCCATTAGAGATGCTCAACCCCAGAGGTTGAATTGAATTCACCTGGCCTAGATGGGCCAATCCAGGTGCAATGCCCACCTACGTGTACCACCTCTCCCTGGCTAGAATCTTAAACATCTGAGCATGTGTAATGAAATGCCCCAGTCCCTATGCTAAACTACCTAACATTTCCTCCCTGAAGAGATACGGGCCCAAATCTTTGGGGTACTGGGCAATGACATCTCTAGCTACTTCCTGCTGACAAAAGGGGTGAAGTGGGGCTTTGGGTCCACACCCTTCCTATTCTGTTGGAAAGGGTTGTCCATTCAGGGATCAGGATGGATAAGGTGAAGGTGGTCCAGGAGCTGGCATGTTGGTTCAGAGACTTTGGTAACCTGAGAACTTCTGGAAAGACAAACAAATGGACAAACAGGTGAACAGTTGAAGTGAGACAAGGGTAAGGTTGTGAGGGGAAGTGTCCTTGGAGCTAGGTTTGTATCACAGGAAACAGAGATCTTAGGACTAACAGGGGTTATGGCTCATTTCTATGGTTCCAGTGGGGCAATTTGCTGCTCCTCTGCTGTGAGGAGCATTGGGAAAACTGATGGCCCAGCGAGCATGTATGTGTGTGTATTTCAGCCTAGGAGAGGAACTGGACATTCAAGATCTACTAGTAAGTTATGAGAGAAATAGAAGTTATCCCATAGGCACCTGAGGGGTTCAGTAAAATGTGTAACTTCAGGTTTTCCTGACACTCCCAGGATGGAGCAGGTGCAGGGTACCAGGAGTCTGGGGAAGGAGGTCAGAACAGAATAGGTGGCCCCAGTATATAAAAAGAAATTTACTGACCTACCTGTCACATCAATGCTCACCCTAGGTTTCAGACCAATAGCAGCTGGGTCAACCGGGCAGTTGCATTGGTCTGTGGGCACCCTTCCTCCAGGTTTTTAGTCTTAGGACAGAGGCCTGGACCTTGGCAATGGACAACCAGGTAGCAAAAGAACAAACCCACGCTGGCAGAACACTAAAGCAGCTTGTTTGTCAAACCAGGAGAAAGCTAAAGGGAATGGCAGGGGACAGGGAACTATTCAGTTCTCAGGACTAGGCAGGGTTGACTCACAGACCAAGCAGCCAGCTACCTAGGCACAACCCTCACCCCCATGTGTCTGGAGTGGCGGGTGCCATCTTGACCAGGGTCATGTGCTCCGTTACCCAGCAGCCAAAATGGCGGGCATCCAGTGGTGCCATCTTGCCAGGGAACGGAGAGTCACGTGGTTGAGAAAACGGTGGCCACATCTGGCAGCCTAGTCCAAAGTCAGCAGTGGAGCAGACACCAGAGCCACAGTCCTGCAAAAACCAACAGGGTTTATGCAGGCACATCCAGCCATCTAGCGGGACAGAACACAAAGCAGACCACTGAGACTCAAATAAACCTTGGGACTCGAAATTCTCCAACCATGTAGGCATCAGTGTCCCAGTCGCCTCCCAGAAATCAAGACTGGGGAAGACAAACACAGAAAGACAGATGTGAAGTCTCATACATCAGTAAAAATAGACCAAAGGGCAGACACAAAAGGATAGGGCTGTGTCAATGAATTACTAGTGTCCCTTGCGTCAGATCAGGAGAGCATCTGCCTCTGGAGTATTGGGTAGGGGGGGGCGGGGGGGGGGGAGGAGGTAAGTCCAGGTCATCCCAGCTTCCTTTCCTCCGAGCTATGTGCCATCTCCCAAGGGTGGTGAAGTGGAAAGGAGTCCAGAAGGTGCCTGAAAACCTGTGGGACCAGGATATGAGGACTCACTCCAGGAGCAGGCTTTCCTTGTATATGCAAGTCACTGGCAGCAATGTGTCAGATCTCTCATGAGAGAGAGTCCTCGGTCCTTGGCTCCGAGCAAGAAAGAAATTGCACTGAAGTCTGTCTGTGAACCTAGTGAGTGTATAGAGAAGAGAAGCAGTTTCAGGTTGGACAGGAAAATGGAACACAAAACAGAGAGTCTGCAACAGAGTTGCGGGACTGTGGCCTGGCCGCTCCAGGACCACAGCCCGCTGCACTACATTGTGTAGCAGCCACTGGGAAAGAGCACCAGAGCAAAACCTCTGACCTTTTCAGGGCTGCCGTTGGGAGGCATGGCTGACAACCCTGCTCCACCCGGCTGTCTGAATTGAATCCACCTGGCCCAGATGGGCCAATCCGGGCGTAATGCCCACCGAGGTGTACCACCCCTTCCTGGCTGGAAGCTTGAATCTCTCGCATGGGTAATGAACGCCACAGTCCCTAGGCTAAGTACCATGCAGGGACTCCAATGTGTCATAGGTGATCCCTATTCAGGAAACATCTGAGCTTTCAGCATGCTTTTTTCTAACTTTGTATTGAGAGCCTATGTAGTAAAACCGTTTCTACGTGTGCTGTTTAGTGATACTGATTACATTCTTTGAGTTGCACAACCATATCCACTGTCTCTCGTTAACAAGCTCATTGCCCCAAAAGGCCTCGGTCTAATCTTTCAAATAGGTATTGTAAAGTGATCCCAGCTAGCTGGTGTTAAACCAGCATAATACTCAGGCAGCCAGGGTGACTTTAAGAAGACTTCTGGGAAAACATTTAGGATCAGGAGAAAAATATTTTAATATCATGCCAAGACAAATGAAGCTTTTCTCCAGAAAACATCCACAAACACTAAAGAAGCTGGGGGATGGGGAGAGGCGGGGTCTTACCACCAAGGAAGATTACAAGCTAACCAGAAGTCATGTGCCCTGCACTAAAGTGAAACTTTAGTGACCCACCTCCCACGTTGATGGCCATTTTATAGCTCTATTTACTTTCTGCGTGTGAACACTTTTATTTTTTGTAGTGGCAAATGAGTATTGTTCTCATAAATAGAAGAAAACCTAAAAATAAGTACAATGAGAGCAAAATGACTCTTTTCCCTTCTAACGTGATATGTGGCTCGTCAGACGCTGAGAACTTGAAGTCTTGATCTTGCTTTCTCTTTCTCTTTTCAAAGGCAACAAACAATTTTAGAGAGACAATCCAGCTGTCATAGCACCAAGTTAGGACTTTCTTCTCTGGTAATTTGCACTGAAAGGAAAAAAAATTTAAAGGGGTAATAGTCTCCTCTTGTGAGTCCAGGTTATTTAATGCCGTTCCCCATACAGTTCCCACTACTTGAGGCCATCAAATAGATTTTGACTCACAGTAGCCCTATAAGGCAGGGTCGAACTGCCCCTAAGACTTTCTGAGACCTTAACTCTTTTCAGGAGTAGAAAGCCTCACCTTACTTCCATGTGGTGGCTGGTGGTTTCAAATGGCCGACTTTGTGGTGAGCAGTTCAATGCATAGTAAGGAAGCCTTGAATGCTACCAGCGCTCCTTTATATTCCCCCAAACAAGCACCAAACTCATCAAGTTGATTATGGCTCTCAGAGACCCTCCAGGACAGGGTGGAACTACCCCTCTGTGTTTCGGAGTCTGTAACCCTTTAAAGGAGTAAAAATCCCGTCATTTCTCCCATAGAGCAGGCAGTGGTTTCAAACTGCTGACCTTCCAGGTCATTGCTGAATGAATAACCACTATGCCACCAGGACCCTGTAATATTCCCCAAGTCACTAGTGACCACTGGTTCATGGTCCCTACTTTGTGAAATGTGACTTAGCTGATGTTTGATTTTACAGGGAATTGCTAAGAAAAACCCTACTCATTTTGGATGCTTTCTAATGATGGAAGGATGAAGTTTTGAATCAATCCCTTTTCTAACCCTCAAGGCCTGGCTTTCACCTCCGTCTGTGTCTGCCTCCGTCCCTTGGAACCCCCGGCATTCCTCTTGCCCCATGCTCTTCCTCGTGGATGGACTCTCCTCCCGGCAACCCTACCTGCCCAACCTTACCTATTCTTCAAGATCGCCAGAAAAAGACGTCTCTCTTGACATCTTCCCACCATGCCTTTTAGGGAAGGCCCTCGTGATCATCCTAGGTGAGAGAGAGGGCTCCCTTTCCTGCAAGTCCCCTGAGCTGGGAGCACACACCCATCAGAAGGGCCATCTTGTGCTGCCGACTGTGACAGAGTTCTGTGACCATCTAGAGTTGCTAGGGAAGAGAAGCTAGGGAGAGCTATCTGCTGTGCTAAAGTGTTGGTGTGTTTGTCTGTGTAGACTAGAGAAGTCCATGCTAACTCATATGTGTGTGGGAGAGACTTTTATATAAAGGGTAAATTATACATCAAGGAAGCATCCCAAACCAGTCCAGTCCAAGCCCATAAGTCTAATATTAGCCCATACAGCTAATACAGATTTATAAAGTTCTCTTCAGACTCATGAAACACATGCAATGACGCTGAATCACAGGTCACTGGGTAGAAAGTCTTTGCATCCAGTGGCAGTGGAAGCACCACAGCGCTGGCAGGGGTCTCTCTGTAGCTTCTCCAGCTTTAGAGGTCTGGCTGTATCAGGGTAGGTCCACGTGGCTTGTCCAGTTCATGGCACTAGTGTAGTGTCAGCTGCAAAGTCTCGCACGCAGAAAGTAAGCAGAGAGAGAAGTGTCTCACACCTCCAAGGAGGAAATTCTGGAGTTCCCCAAATTCCCAGGAGTAGGTCTTGCCCATACAGAGACCTTATTGGCTATGACCTGATTGACAGACTAGAGTCCACTCCTGCACTCATAACTTCTCCGATTGACAAACGATTATATCACCACCTCAGTTACAGTCTCGAAACCCCGTGGGAGCATTCAAACCTGCCCTTTGGGTTGTTATGAGTCAAAAATCGATGTGATGGCAGAGAGTGAGAGGGTTGTCAGATAAAATACATGGTGGTGTAAGGGTAGGGTTAAAAATTTAAAAAGTGAAAGAAAAATCACATGGTGTTACCTGATGAAGTCTGAATTTCAGATGAAAGGCAATGAGTCATTTGGCTGAGCTGCCCGAATCTTTTCATTTGCTACACGGCTACCTCCTAGCATCTGTCTCCAAGGATATTCAGATTCTGAGGAAAAGAGCTTGTCCTCTTGCAGTCCCTGGAGCATGACGCCACACACTTCCCTGACACTGGAGAAATATCAGTTAGGCCACGGATCACATGAAGAACTGCTGCCCAATCTCACCCAGGAAACCCTAGGAGGGTTTAGTAGGCACAATCTCACTAGTTCGCTTCTTACCTATACAATTCAGTGACACGGATGGTATGCATCGTGATCCAGCACCATCTCCCAGATCTGTTGCCATTTCTCTGTCACAGTAAACAATCACTCAATGCTTCTTAAACAATTCTCCTTTCTTCTTTCTCCCCACCACTGGTAACCACCCATGAACTCGGGACTGTACACATTTGCTATCCTAGATATTTCATATGAGGGAGAATCATATAATACTTATGCTTTTCGTGACTAAATCATTCCACTCGGTAGGTTTTCAGGATTCATCCATGCTGCGGGAAGACCGAGATTTTAATTAGATTGGGGCATATATGTCTATTTTTTACCTATTTTTACCTAGGGCTGGTTTGAGGGTGAAGGGGACTGGTGCTCAAATTTGGCAGTCCACAATCTGCATACTGGACCTCTGGGTAGGAGCAAAGGTATCTATGTTATTCTCTCTCCTGTCTTTTCACACACACGTGGGACTGGAGGAAATTCATGAGCGAGTAGAATGAAAAGATAACAGAACCTCTCCACGAATGTGTTGAAGCCCCTCATCTGCTAATGAGTCACACTGTGCATGGTTCTATACGCTTGACGAGTCCCCAGCCTGTTCCCACACACTTGATGTGGGCGAGACTGTCTACTCCATCTCAAACCAGGCGGAACAAAGGACAGCAGAGTAGCCAGGAGCTAATCCACTCCATGCTGGGACCAGTTCTGCCTATGTCAGTCTGGCGGGCAGTTAATCACTGTGTTTTGACATAAAGGCTTCCTGCGGTTTCCCGTGGAACAGCTTGGATTTGAAGAGTCACAAGCTCCGATGTCAGGCCAACCTCGTTTGCCGGTTTGTAGTGATGACTCAGCGGTTGCCAAGCCGGAGGCCACTGGGAGGCTGTGTTCTCACCTGTAAACCAGGTGACCGGGGCTACTCCCCAAGGTCCTTGTCTGTGTTCAGGCTTTTCATAGGACCTGGCACACAGCAAGGGGTCAAGGTTAGTCATAAGAATGGGAAGGAGGGTAGTTGTGTTTGCAGGTCTGCTTTCCAGCCAGATGATAATCTCTTTGAACAGATGGATTGCTTTGTTTGTGTGTTTGTTTACACGGGTTTGCAGTCCCCAACAGCTACAGGTACAATATTCAAGAAAGAGGAGTCACCTGACTTAAGGGAAGAAACCAAGAGTCTGCAACAACCACGGCCTCTTCTAACCAGAGACCAGAAGAACCAGATGAGATTCGGTGTATCACGACTAACTGGACAGAAGCAATGGAAGCTCCCTGTTGGGATGGGAGAAAAACGGACCCCACACTCAAATGTATAAGAAAGACCAGACTTATTGGAATGGCAGAGACTAGAGGCACCTCCTAGATCAGCTGTTCTCAACCTGGGGGCCAAGGGGGTTGAATGACCCTTTCACGGGGGTCACCCGATTCATAACAGTCGCAAAATGACAGTGATGAAGTAGCAATGAAAATGATTTTAGGGCTGAGGGGTCACAACATGAGGAACTGTATGAAAGAACTGTGGTATTAGAGAGTTTGAGCACCACCCTTCTAGATGATTGCCTTCGATACCTTTTCAACCTGGGATGGACGGAATCTACTCTTGGAGGTCACCCTGCAGCCCCTAGATTGGGTTGTAAAATACACACTACCACCTACCAGTCATGTGTGCTTTACACAATTAACTTCATGAGACCAAACAGGCAACACTTATCAAGGAGCAAAGAAGACATGGCAGGGGAAGGAAGGGAAGTTAGATCCAAGGGAACAGGACAAATAGAATGAAAGTAATCCAACTGCTAGCATGGGTGAAAAAGGTTAGCCAATGTCACAGAACAATCATCTAAAAATTGTTCAAATGGAACTTAAATCTCTATGTAAACGTACCCCTAGAAAGCAACCAGATGTTGTCAGTTCACACCACAGTGACCCTGGGCACAACAGAACAGATCACTGCTTACCCCTGCACACCATCCCTGCAACTGTTTGTAGGTGGGGGCCCACTGTTGCAGCCCCTGTGTCCGTCCCCCCCATCTCGTTGAGGGCCTCCCTTGTTTGTGCCCCACCCCTTTACCAAGCAGGATGTCTTTCTCCAGGAACCGGTCTGTCCTGGCACATGTGGACCATATAAGGCAGGGGAGGGGCAGTCGCCTTACAGACAGCTGCAGAGACCCCCGTTTTTAAAAGGCTCCATGTTTCCATGCCTTTCATCCAGGGGAGAATAGTTAACTGTGATGGGGTGAAGGAAACTGGCAGGGCTGTGGGTAAGTCATTGGCCTGCTCACCTCAAGGTGAGCTCACCTCAAGTCATCCATAACTACTCTCACTATAGTGTGCGGGCCCCTGGCCTGATCCCAGTGGACACTCAATAACTCATTGCCATTATGTCCCAACGGATATGAGGGCCTCTGCCAGAAAGAGCCTTCCTGGTTCCCTCCCTGGAGATCTCTGGAAGATCCAGACTAAGCGACCTCCCCTCTGCAGATCATCCACCATCCCCAGAGGAATGGTCTTTGGTGTTCTGCAACAATGGAACCATCAGGGGCCAGGAGAAACTCGCGCTTTCTCAAGAAACTAGAATCTTAGGGAGGCGCCCTTGGGCCATGACCACAAAGTCGGCAGTTCGAAGCAACCAGTCGTGTCACGGGAGAAAGACAGGAAATTTCTCCCCTCTAAAACTCACCGGGACAGTTCTAACCTGCCCTAGACAGTCAGACTTGATGGAGGGAGCTCGGTTCCTCAGAGGATCTTGGGGGACTGCCATCGGTGTTCACTGTCATACTCCCAGGCCCAGGCCCAGGCCCAGGCCCAGACACTCTGCCCCGTCAGCCGAGTGAATGAGGCACTGCTATACAGCACATGTTCCAGTTAATGGTGGGGTAAGAGAGCGTTCCCACCATGCAGGAAGCATGACTCAAAGCCGAGTCAAATGGCTACGGCCGTCTGTTCCCTCATTTTCCAGCGTTCTCATTAAGATACTCCAGTTTTATGGGGCAATGGTAATGGAAGGAAACTTCACACATTAAAATTATGTCATTAATTAAGGGCAGCTTTGGTTTTTAATTCGTCATTGATCTGAGGCTGCTGGGCAACACCTGGCCGCCCAGCAGTAAAGCACCACGCATGCAGGTGTCTGCACTTGGCTCAGGTTTGCTCACCCATTAGAGGACGTTCTCCCCACCCTGCTTCAAAAAGAAAAAAATCCAAGGAGGTTGATATTTAAGCTCAACATTGAAAGTTGAAACCTAGGGATTGTAGCCACTTCTATTTATCATCTTTGCTTCTGGTCTGAGAGGCATTTTCTGAGTCCGAGGCCTTGCATTCCCATGCTGGGCGACTCACCACAAAGTCAGCAGTTAGAGACTCCTAGCTGCTCCGAGGGAGAAAGATAAGGCTATCTACTCCCATCCACAGTTAATGTTTCGGAAACCCACGTGGTGGCTCCCCCTGCCCTACACGGTCACTATGAGGCAGAATCGACTTGGTGGCAGGGAGGTTGTGAATGAATTGTAGTCCTCACAGGCTGGCTTCATTCTGAGGGTGCCAGATTTTACACTGTGAACAAGAGCACGGATGCTGGAGTTGGACCGTCGGTGGGAACCGCAGCTCTGCCGTGTGTGAAGGGTGTGACCTTGAGCATGCTGCTTCACCCTTCAGTGCCCTGGCCTCAAAATCCATAGAATGGGCTCTCATAATGAAGACAAACAAGTCTGGACAAAATGAGTGCTTGTGTAGAATACGTGAGGTAGAAGTTTGCTTAAAACTCAAAACTCGCTGCTGTCAAGCCAGTTCCAAAGCCTAGTGATCCTCTAGGACAGAGGAGAACTGCACCCCCTGGACCCCTCCCCTGGTCTCTGAGACTGAAGCTCTTTACCCACAGAGCTTCACAATACACAGCCTCAGCCTCGTCTTTCTCCCTCAGACAGGCTGGTGGTTTCCAACTGCCGACCTTGTACTTTGCAGTCCAATTCGCAGCCCACTGTGCCCTCTGGGCTCCTTTGTCATATAATCAAATAACAAAAGGTTACTGGGAACTAAAGTATGGGGTCCCAAAGTGCATTTTATTTTCTCTTTGTTCAACAAACACGTTGTGTTTTCTTGGTCTTCTCTAACAAACACAAACAAAACCCAAAGTACACCTAAAATAAAGTACACTTTGGTTCCCAGTACTTTAGTTCCCAATAACCTCTTGTTAATTGATTATCGACAACTTAGGCATATTGTTTAAATTGCTATACTCAGGGCTGTCTAGTACTTTCTGAGTCAGAGCGACCCTAAGGAGCAGAGCAGTTTCCAAGCTTCACAGAAGCAAAGTGCCGCATCTTCTTCTTGTAGAATAGCTGGTGGGTTCAAAGCACTGAGCCTAGTAAAGGCCTATTTATCACCCTTCCCAGAAGGAATTCTGTGGTCACATGGGCTAAATGTTGAGTTGTTAACCACAATGTGTGCAGTTTAAAACAACCAGAGCATCTTTGAGAGAAAAATGAGGCTGTCTGCTCCTATAAAGATTACAGTCTCAGAAACCTACCAGAACAGCTCCACTCTGTCCTACGAGGCACAATTAACTCACTATCGGTGAGTTTTTTGACACTAGGCTTACACTCAGCTTCCTATGTGCCTACTAAAAAGGGAGTACTGTTCTGTTTGGCTTGGTTTTGGGAGGATTATAAGAGAAACACTTATGACTACTGTATGGGCCAGGCCTAGACCAGGCAGCCTCTTACGGATGATCTGCTAAGCTTCAAAGCAGCTGAACTTCAAAGCACCTGCCTTCAGTGTTTCCCTGAACTTAACCTTACTGGGCAGAACATGGCCCCCTCTCCCTAGCATTGTTTCCTAGCAACTGCAGCACCAGAAACCTCTCTCCCTCTTTTCAATCTACCTGCCTTTAGCTCAAACCATATATATCCCGCTGTGCCAGCACCAGCCACAACTCCCTTAACCTACACTCTAGGTTGCAGGGCCCGCCCAGGGACTAAAATGCTTCTTCCCACCCCCCTCCACGCTCTTCCTTCCCCTCCTGAAAGGTCTGTTCCCCTAATAGAGCCACCCTTTGCTTCACATCTTTGTCTGAACTCTGCCTCAGTTTACCTCTCAACTACCTCAAACAAAGATTGTAGGGGGGAGTCAGAATCTAACCTCAGGAAGAACAGAAGTCAGGCATGTCTGAAGTTTTCAGGAAGAAGGGCCCACAAAAAGTCCCTTTAGTAATGATTCCAGCTACTTTGTCTCTTGCTAGCCACTTCTCCAGAGATCAGAAGTCCTATGGCAGCATGTGATTGGTCTGAAGTCACATGCTATCCTTGAAGCTAGGCACAGGAAGCAGATGCGGTACCCAGATGAATGGTCTCAACAGGCTTGCAATGGGGGCAGTCGGGGTGCTTGGAGGCAGCTAATTCAAACGAAAGAGGAGGAGCTGCTAGGCTGGCACAGCAGCAGCAGCCTACCCCAAGAGGGAAGTAAGAGGTAGGGTGATGTCCTCTAAAATATTGCTTATGTTTGTTCTGTAAGGCCTTTCTGGAAACTTAAGCATGTCTCTCTTCAGAGGGGCCTTCCAGAGGGACCTTCTTATCTTTCAGGCATTCGGATCAAAAAGAGCAGAAATCCCAGATCAAATGAAGCTGATCTCTGGTCCTTTGTGTTGCGATGAAATACTAAATCTTGGCCTGGGATTTTCACAATAGTGATCAACTCTCAGTCAATCAAAGCATAGCATCATGACTTTTCGGAGCTCAACAAACTATAAGATTTCATTGGTGCCTCCCCTGTTCATGAATTCTTTAAGTAAAGATGGCTTGACAAGTAGTTATTGGCTGGAAGCAGCAGAGCACCCAAGTTAAAGTTCCTTCAGCCAAATGAAAACACCTACACTGTAATTCAAATGTATTGATTCTCCTTCAGTCTTCCTATTCAATGTCCAACTTTCACATGCATGCGAGGCAATTGGAAATACCATGGCTTGGGTCAGACACACCTAATCCTCAAATAAACTCCTCCTTTTCAACACTTTCAAGAGGACATGTGCTGCAGATTTATCAATGCAATGTGTCATTCGATCTTTTCACTACCACTTTCATGCAAGATTACATTATTTTATTTTAGTCATTTTATTGGGGGCTCTTACAGCTCTTATACCATTTCATACATCAATTGTATCAAGTACATTTGTACATATGTTGCCATCATTTCCAAAACATTTCTACTTAGGCCCTCACTATAAGCTTTTTTTAAAAATCACTTTCTTGGGGGCTCATACAACTACTATCAGGATGAACACATACGCCAATTGTGTGCAGACCACATTTGCACATTTGTTGCCATCATCATTCTCAAAACATCCTCCTTCTACCAAGCCCGCTGGTACCAGCTCACAAGGTTAAATTCTTGACAACGTCAATCTTTTCCCCATTTAGCATGATGGAACATTTTGGTCCAGTAGTGATGATTTTGGTTTTATTTACATTGAGTTGTGATCCATACTTGATCTTCATCAGCAAGTGCTGTTAATGTTAATGTTGTTAACAGGTTGTTAATGTTGTTAGTGTTGTCACAGGTTGTTAATGTTTTCCTCCAATCCTGCTGCTAAGTTCTTCTTCCTATAAACCAGCTTCTCTTAATGACTTGTTCGGCATACAGATTGAATTAATATAAGAGAATACAGTCGTGATGGACACCTTTCCTAATTTCAAACCATGTCCTATTCTCTTGTTCTGTTTGCACTACTCCCTTCTGACCCATATAGAGATTCCTCATGACCACAATGAAGTGTCCTGAAATTCCTATTCTTCTCAAGGTTATCCATAGTTTGTTATGTTCGATAGTCAAATGTCTGCATAGTCATAAAATATAAATAGATATCTTTCTAGTATTCCCTGCTTTCAGTCAAGCTCCATCTGATGTCAGCAATGATATCCCTTATTCCTCAAAACCAACCTGAACCTTTGGCAGCTCCTTCTCAATGAACTGCTGCAACTGTTGTTGGATGATCTTCCAAACTCATTGCCATCTAGCTATGTTGACTCGTAGTGACTATGTCAGTCTGGACAGATTAGAGGAACAAATTCATAGACACTCCCATGTATATAGGAAAGAGCTTTATATATAAGAGCAGTTGGATAGTGAGAAAACATCCTCAACCCAGTCCAGTCCAAGACCATAAATCTGTTATGAGTCCATATGTCCGAGACCAATCTATAAAGTCCTCTTTAGACTCATGAAACACATGCAATGATGCCAAATGCAGAATGATCACAAGACAGTGAGTAGGAGTTTTGGGATCCAGTGGAGTTGTAAGCTTCTCAGCACTGACAGGGTTCTGTCTGTGGCTTCTATGGCTTCAGAGATTTGGTTGCATCCATGTAGCTTGTCCACCTCAGGACACTAGGGTAGTTCCATGTGTCTTATTAGCTGCAATGTCTTCCAGGGAAGTCAGAAGAGAGTTTCTCTCTAACTGAGAGAGACAGTGTCTCCTGCCTCCACTAGATTCCCCCCCTACACTCTTAATCCTCAAATTGACACCACATTAGGTGATTTTCACAGTGACTCTATAGGAGAAGCTTTCTGAGATGAATTCTTTACAGGAGTAAAAAAGTCCATCTTCCTCTAGAGGGGCAGCTGCTGGTTTCAAACTGCTGCCCTTTCATATTACAACCCAATTTGTAACCATTACACCACCAGAGCTCTCTGAGTGATCTCTAGACAAATTTTACTTGCAGGTAACATCATATATTATCTGCATCATTGATTACAACATCAATGATATTATGCTATATTTGAGCATTCTGTTTGATCATATTTTTTTAGGATTGGTACAAATATGGATTTCTTCCAGTCAATTGGCCAAGTAGCTGTCTTGGCATAGATGAATGAGTCCTTCACCATGAGTGCTTTCAGGGCTTCATCAGCTTGTTAAAATGTTTCAATTGGTATTCAACAATTCCAGGAGCCTTGTTTTGGGCTAATGCTTTCAGGGAAGCTTAGACTTCTTTTAGCACCATTGGATAATGGTCATATGCTAGCTACCTCTTGAAATGATTGACTGTCCACCAGTTCTTTTTGATACAGTGACTCTGTGTATTCTTTCCATTTATTCATATATAATCTTTCTTTTTTTTTCTTTCCATTTCTTTTGATGCTCCTTCATCACTCAATATTTTGGCCATAAAAATCTTTAGATATTTCAGCATGAGGCTTGAATTTTTTTTTTAAATTCTTTGAATTTTTGAGATATGGTGAGCATATCCTTCCTTTTTGGTTTTCAAATGCTAGGTGTTGACACATTTCATTATGTTTAACTTTGTCTTCTGACCTGCCCTTTGAAATTTTCTCTTAGCTTTTGGACATCACCATTTCGTCCACATGCTTTAGCTAGCTGTACAATTAAGAGGATATTTCAGAATCTCTTCTGCCATTTTCTTTTATTCTTTCTTGTCTTTTTAATGATCTTTTGCTCTCTTCGTGAATGTGTTCTTGGTGACCTCCCACATCTCATTAGATCTTTTGTCATTAATGTTCAATGCATCAAGTCTGTTCTTGATATGTTCTCTAAGTTCAGGTGGAATGACATAACGTTGAATATTGGCCCTCGTAAACTTGTTTTAATTTTCTTCTATTTCAATCTGAACATACATATGAGCATTGGATGGTCTGTTTCACAGTTAGCCCCTGCCCTGGTTTTAGATGCTGGTATTAATCATCTCTATCAACTCTTCCCATAATGCAATTTGATTTCTGTGTATTCCCTTCAGAGAAGTCCATGTCTCTACTCACCTTGTGTGTTGTGAAAAAAAGATATTGGCAATGACGTCGCTGGTTCTTGAAGACTTCTATCATGTGATCTCCAGCTTCCTTTCTATCACCAAGGCCATATTTTCCAAATACTGATCCTTTCTCTTTGTTTCCAGCTTTTACATTGAAATCATTAATATTTATCCATGCAACTTAATTGCATGTTTGATCAATTTCAGGTTGAAGATGTTGATATGGTTCTTCAACTTCTGTATCACTTGCTTTAGTGGCTGATGCATAAGTTTGAATAATAGTTGTACTGACTTGATTTTCTTGCATTTGGATAGATATTATCCTATCACAAACAGCATTGTATTTCTTAAATCTGTCATTCCTCACATAGTCAACCAGAGGACTTTCTGATTCAAAATGGTCAATGCCAGTCCATTTCAGCTTAGTAACACCTAGGATATCAGTCTTTATAAGTTCAATTTCATTTTTGATGAATGCTGATTTTCCTAGAATCATGTTTCAAACATTCCAAGTTCACATTACTAGTAGATCAGTTCAGCTGTTTTTGTTTTTGTTCTTATTTTTCTCATTTTGAATCATGCCCCATCAGCAAATGCAGGTCCTGAAGGTTTCATTGCCAAAGCCTTCACTCCATTCTTTCCTAAGATAAAGTCTACTTAGAAAGGGCAGCTGGTTCTCATTCATATTTTGAGTGTCTTCTTATCTGAGGGACTCATCTTCTGGCACTATCTCTGACAATATTCTGTTGCTATTCGTGAGGTTTTCAGTGGTTAATTTCTCTGAAGTGGATAGCCTCTTCCTTTTTGGTATTTTGTTCTTGGTCTGGAAGCTCTACTGAAACCTATTCACTTTGGGTGACCCTACTGGTGTTTGAAATAACAGGGACATAGCTTACAGCTTCACAGCAACACAGAAACCACCATAGGATGACCAACAATTGGTAGAGCGGGTGGGCAGGTAATGATAAATGCCTTCCTGTTGAAGTGAAAAATCTAAGGAGCTACGTATTAGTTTCCTCTTAGAAACATTGAAGGCAACAGGAATTATGACAAGAAGGCAAAGAATCCACTTGAAATTAATACATCAATGAGAATGACATTGTGTGAGGCATGAATACCAATGGGTGTAATGTTCAAGAAAGGAGAAAATCGAGAAGCAGTAACAGGAAACACTTGCCTGACTTCCTGCTCCGGACACACCTGGGGCATCCACTTGAATCAAGCACAGGTTTTGTAAAGAAAGAAAGGAAAGAAACAACTGAGAAGAGGTTGAGAACATAGTGGTAACTACGTGAACCCAGAGTTATGGTTTCAGAAAAGAAAGGGGAGGGGCAGGGTCACGTGGCTAGAATAGGAGCGGTAACCAATCATTTGCTGTTCTTTCTGACTCATGGCAACCCTTTATGTGTCAAAGGAGATCAGTACTCTGCAGGGTTTTCCGTGGAAAATACAGAATGTTCTGGAAGTAGGCTCCTAAACCCTCTTTTTTAAAACCACTGGAAGAACTGGAACCACCAATCGTTTTATTAAAAATTCAGCTTATGCACTGTTGGTACTACCTAGGGACTCCAGGAGATACAAACAGAAATAATTTACCAAGTAGACTTGTTCAAGTGGATTATTATATTGCCTGAAATTTGCATTAAGCACTTGACATATAAATTGTGGTGTATATATATTTATGTCAATAAATTTTATAAATCAAATAGTTACTATTTGAAGTGCCCTAATAAGGAGTTTAGTCTTGTGGTGTTGAAGATCTCAAAATAGAGAATTTAAGTACCAATGGTACAGTAAACTATTAATCTGTCCTATGGTTAAAGAGTTCATAAATTTAGCATAAGGGTGCTAGATGTTTTTCACTGGTGAAATGAGGAATGTTAAGATAAGTGAGTACGTTTGAAATCTCATTGACACTTTCTCCCCTTCAAGAACAGCATATAAGAATGGAATAAGAATGGAGCAAATTATCAATAAGACTAGGCGACCTCTTCAAACCTCAATTTCCTCTTTTGTAAAATTAGGAAAATAGCATTTATCCCCTAAAAAAGGAATGATGAGGTCTACCCATGTCACTAACTTTCTTTGGAGCCATGGTTATGATATTTGTATGTGAATAAAGCACAAGCATGAATAATTTAACACACTAACACACGCACTGTATGCTGTCTGAGTGAAGGTGACACTGAAGAGCTACCCCTTTCTGAACACAAAGGTATAACATGTGGAATGTGACGTGACTCATTCTTGGCCTGTTCTTGTTTTTCCAAGTCAGTTTCTTTTCACCTATCAAGCAAAGTTATACTGAGTAGACGTTTTTCAAACTTTGCTGTTTGAGTAGTGGATGGGTCTAGCTTGGAGTCATTCAACAACTGAGGTATCTGTGACACTTTTAATTGTTATTGCATGAAGAAAATCTGCTGTAAAAGCCTTCTTTAAGATTAAAAAAAAAAACAAAGATGACATGCTGAAGACTGAAATGTGTCTGCCCCAAGTCATGCTATTTTCAGTAGCCTTATAGGTATGTGAAAGCTAGACAATGAATAAGGAAGACTGAAAAAGGATTGTTGAAGTTTACTCAATGTATCATGGATTTCCAGAAGAACAAGCCAGCCTATCTTGGAAGTACAGCCAGAATTCTCCTTAGAAGCAAAGATGGAGAGACTTCTTCTCACATACGTTGGACTCATTATCAAGGGGGAGTTTGTTCCATGAGTAAGACATCATGCTTGGTAGAGTTAAAGGTTAGTGAAAGACCCTCAGGGAAACGGACTGGTACAGTGGCTGTAACAACAATGTGTTCAAACACAGAACAATTGTAAGAAATCCACACAACCATGGGGTGCTTTATTCTGTTGTATATCATGGCGCCTAACAACATTCATAGGGAGGGGACCCCACCTTTGTTATGTAAAGAAGGCATATCCGTGTAAAGTGTGTCTTACACCAATCACTTAAGAACCAGGGGCCACCTAATCCCAAACTCAAGCCTACCTAGTCAATTCTAACTTACAGTGACTCTGCATAGGGTTCCGAAGGCTGCACACCTCTATGAGAAGACATCTTCCTCTTAAGAGAGAGCTGCTAGATTTGAACTCATGATATTTTGGCTAGCAAAGACAAGAAGCCTGAGGAGATGAGGATTACCCCAAAGGCAAAGAGCTAAAACAAGCACCCTGACGTAGCACTTCACTCTTAAACAATTTGAAAGTAAATTTCTGTTTGTATCCACTTGTGGGATTTCTGCTTAGGAGCATTGAAGCCCTAAGACGGTGCTCAAACAGGAGGACAGAGCTAGTTTTCCGGTTGCACACGGTGCCTCAGACTGAGCTGACCTAGAACCTGAAAAAAGCTCATCTTGGTGATGTGGAAATGTCCTTTTTCCCCTCCCCACTATCCATTTTGACTTTTTCTGGTAACTCCCTGGATTTCCCCTACTTACTCCAAATAATTCAAGCAAGGCTGACACCCCCAAGCTCAGGTCAATGAAGGTCCACCTCTGGGACATTTACTAGAACGAGGGGAAAGGTCACTCTTTTCAAAGAACCCTAAACCAGTGGGTGTGCCATTTTCCACAAGGTGGAGAGACCCTGTCCAACAGTGTGCCCTTGTGACTTCTTGAGGCCCCTGGAGTTCCCTGTCATTTGAATTCATAGCTATCTTTGTGGGTCAAATCAGTTTCAGGCTGTAACTTCTCCCTGCAACTGACAGTTCTAACACCCATGGTCAGCCCCCGAGCGAAGGCGTGTATGCCTGTGCCTTAGTCATCTGGTGTTGCTATAACAGAACTACAGAGTGGGCAGGGTCAACAGACAGAAGTTCATTGTCCTGAGAGTATGGGAGGTTGCTGAGGTTGTTAGGTGTCATCGAGTAAGTTGAGGGCATCGATTCGGCCTAACTTTCACTTGTGTCTCCTGACAATTTGCCCCGAGTGTTTAAGATGAAGTCTTCCCACGCTTGACTCTTAGCAATACTTTAGCCATATTTCTCTCAGGACAAATTTGTTTGTCCTTCTGGCACTCCGTGGCACTTTCAATATTGTTCTCTAGCACCATAATTCATACTCATCCATTCTTCTTCACTCTTCCTTATTCAATATCCAATTTTCACATCTATCTGTGGCAACGAAAAATGCCATGGGTTGAACCAGGTGCGCCTCAGTCCTCAAAACAATGCCCTTGCTTTTCAATACAGGAAGAAGGCTTCCGCAGCAGATTTTCTGAATACAATGCATCTTTGGAGCTCTTGACGTCGCTTCCACAAGCATTGGTTGTGGATCTAAGCAAGACAAAATCCTCACCAACTTCAACCTCTGCTTCATGTATCATGTTACCCATTGGTCCAGTTGTGAGAACATGAGTCTTCTTTACAGTGAGTTGTAATCCACACTGAAGACTGCAATCCTTCATCTCCAAGTGCCTCAATTCCTCCTAAATTTCAGCAAGCAACGCTGTGTTACATATCACCACGGGTTGTCAATAGTGCTTCCCCTGGTCTTGACGTTGCCTTCTTCTTTATATAATCCAGCTTCTCTGATGATTTGCTCAGCAAGCAGACTGAACAAGTATGGTGAGCGGCTACAACCGTGATGCACATCTAATTCTAAACCCTTGTTCTTTTTGTGTTCGCTAGAGGTCTGAATTAGGACACCACTTCTAGGGGAAGGCTTTCTCTTTCTGTCAGCTCTGGAGAAAAGCAC